>OVBC01001854.1:0-19607 GCA_900406465.1 Noccaea caerulescens
AAATTCATATTCAAATTAACAACATACTTGACAATTTTAACAGAAAAAAATATACAACACAAAAAAACACACAACTTTTAAACTAACATTAAAATTAAAACATATTATAAAAAGAAAAAAAAAGCAAAAAAACAAAAACATAGTGCAGTGCGGGTCAGACACTAGATAACTTTTTACTTTTAAAACAAGGTTCAATGTATCGAATCAAGATCTTTTGTATGAAACTGAAACGTACAACTTGTAATATTCCACCGTACATTACATCGTCCCGTGATCTTGCGTTTAAACGTACAACATTTTAAGATTCGCATAAAAAAAATTCCCTAGATAAACAAATGATATCATATAGCCATAGCTCCTGTTACGGAGACAAGCCATTATCTTAATTCATAATCTTGTCTGTCTCTCTTACTCAACATGCTTCCAATGATCATGAATCCGGTGACAGCCTTGAAGCACTCAGTCAATTTAAAAACCATAATGTCAATCGCAACTATTCAACGTAAGAATTCCATGAAGATTTTTTTTGCCTGAAACATGCCAGTTTAAGATTGAAACTGGTATAACCGATTCATGATATATTAATGTACCAGTGTGGTCATTGTCATTTTCTATGTAGGAGTATGTTTTGGAATCAATGTTTCATGCTACTATTATGGGCATCCGAGAGAGAGAAAAATCCTAATCTAATCATCATGGACGATGCTAATGAGTTTACATTATGACAGTGAAATGATAGTACACGTATAAACTTGATGGTGTTCAAAGCTGCTTCTGAGCAGGATATTTCAGGAGATCGAGTCGCATAATATGTGAATGCAAGAGACTTCCACAATAGAGATGATTCCCAATCTTGACTCCGGTGGTTATGTGAGACCTTTTGCGATCATGATACAACGCAATGGGCTTCCCATCCAAATCCACCTGCAAAACGCCAGCATTCTTCATAAACATGGGATCAAAGCCGTACTTAGCTGCCATAGCTGTGAGTTTCCTCAAGAAAGGATACTTCATCCCGAGCTTCCACAGTGTTGTTACCGTCTGTTTTCAAAACAGTTTAGCAAAAATAAGATGATGCAACAAGCACAATCATCATCATATATAAGCTTGAAAAACTCAGTTTCTGAATAAATACCGAAGGCATCGCAATCCAATAGTGATCATTTCCGTCGTACCGGATGTTATCCGGATAGCCGGTTAAGCCCTGAATGAATACCTCCACACGCTCCTCACTGATGTAGTACTTGCTGCATCTTCTTCTGAGGAAAAACAAAAAAGACCAAAATTCAGATGATCGAGGATTCAATGCACAGAGAGGAGATAAGAGAGAGAGATGAAAGAGGACATTGGGGTCTCGCAGAAGACGAGATGGGATCGATCAGGAGACATAGTGATGCCATTAGCGAAGTAAAGGTCTCTGAGGAGGACACGTGTGACTCCTGTGGTAGGGTCAAAGCTCAGGAGACGGCCATGGGGTTTCCCTTCCAAGATGTCAAACGCGAATTGATGGAGATTGTATTTACAAGAAGCATCTGTGAAATACAAAACGCCGTTATCCCCAACGGCGACTGCATCCGTGATCTTGAATCTCACTCCTTCCGCTTCATCCGTCAACAGTTCCGTCTTCTTCCCGTCACCGCTTATATTCAACAACCCCTTTACACACAAACAAACAAAAAGAAAATCATCTCCTGTTGATTCTGAGGCTTTCCAAAAATCACAAACACACCAAACCTTGTATGCGTCTGCGACGATGACCTCGCCGTGGAGTCCGAAAGCGATGCCGAGCGGTCTACCGCCGGTATTGACCCAATCCTCTACGACCGAGTCATTAGCTGACTCGAGAACCTTGACTCGTTTCACCCATCCATCTACACAGCCAGTATAGATGAGGCCAGAGTCTCGGTGATATGCGATATCCTCGGGGCTATTGAGACGACCGACGCCGATAAACTCAGCGCCGGTGAGAAACCTGTCGTTGAACAGAGGTGGGATGGAGTTAGTGGAGTAGGCTAAAGCTTCACCGGGAAGATGAGCTGGGTCAAAGGTGTCGAGTTGGTAGAGAGCGATAGATATGAGGACGGGGATGATGGTGAAGAAGAAGAACAGAGACATTTGGAGAAAGGATTGGGTTTGTGGAAAAAAATGAAAATGATGAACAACTCCAAATTCTTGAAGTGATAAAAGAGAAACACGTTGATGATTGATGAATGATGAATGATGATGTCGCAATCGCAGATTCAATCGTTGTCTCTAACGAATCTTTGAATCCTTGCAACGGAGTCTGTCGTACGCATTCATTCAATAGTCTCTGTCCTAACGCGTGGGCTAAACTATATTGCCATAAGGCCCAATAAAGATTAAAGTTTGGGCTTTACATAATCAGGCCTTGTTTTGAATCACCCACATACAGAGAATAGCCATGGACATTAACTTTTTACTTTTAAAGACAAGGTTCAATGTATCGAATCAAGATCTTTTGTATGAAACTGAAACGTACAACTTGTAATATTCCACCGTACATTACATCGTCCCGTGATCTTGCGTTTAAACGTACAGCATTTTAAGATTCGCATGATTTTTTTTTCCTAGATAAACAAATGATATCATATAGCCATAGCTCTTGTTACGGAGACATGCCATTATCTTAATTCATAATCTTGTCTGTCTCTCTTACTCAACATGCTTCCAATTGATCATGAATCCGGTGACAGCCTTGAAGCACTCAATCAATTTTAAAACCATATATTAAAACGTCTTTAAGTATTTGATCAAGGGACAAAACATTAGACCGCTTTTCTAATCCTAGTTTTTTTTTTTTTTTTTTTTTTTTTTAAGGTCAGCTTCCGCACATGATTTACAATATAAGTCTTGTACGTTAAGACAATTTCATGTGTAAATTCGTCTACCACTATGGGTTGTACAAGAGATGTGAGCTGAACGTAGACTCTCTCTCTCTCTCTCATGAGTTTTTAATTGTGCCCCATAGAGAACGAATAAAACATAATTAAGAATTTAACCCAACAAAACTATTGACTCATGCGTTAACGTGTAATGGTTAGTCTCTCGAGTCTTGGTAAACACTAATCTCCCAATCCATATCAAGTCACGCTTGAATTGGAGCTTGAGAAGGTGGCGTATGTTTTGAACGTGGTGGTGCGTTTGGAAAACTCTTGTTATGCCTTGTTCCGCCGTTGGAGTAGAATCCATGTGACAACAGACATTTTTCCAAATCTTCACTAAAACCATTTAACAATGATAACCTTATAGCTGTCAATTGGGCCGTCCGCCACCTATTTGGCCCAGTCCACATAGACCATTTAACAGACCATTTAACTTTTGGGCGATAATGGTTCGGGCCATTGTGGACAATGGTCCAAAAACAGACCACACCCAATTAAGCTCATGTCCATATGGGTCCACCCGTGGACAGCCCAATATCACTTATTTTACTTTTTTGTTTTTCTCCAAAATTATATTTTACCGCCAAAATTTTCCCGCCAAAACCGTAAAACCGCATTTTCCCGCCAAAACCATAATACAGTAAAACCATGTTTTCCGCCAAAATCTTAAAACAGTGTTTTTCCCCCAAAATCGTAAAACCGTGTTTTTCTGCTAAAACCGTAAAACCGTGTGTTTTCCCGCCAAAACCGTAAAACCGTTTTTTCCGGCCAAAACCGTAATACCGTGTTTTCCCGCCAAAACCGTAATACCGTGTTGTTCCGCCAAAACCGTAAAGCCGTGTTTTCCTGCCAAAACCGTAAAAATGTGTTTGGTGGAAGTGGGATTTCGCAAACTGGAAATCGGAGATTTCACCAAAAGAAAAGAGAAAATCGAGCAAAAGAATCGAAATTGGATTTCCTGATTTTCCCCTAATTTTACAAAACCCTTAAAAAAAATAGTATTTGGGCCTGCCCGCAAACCATATGGGTTCGCCCATTTTGTATGTGGACAAAGTTGGTCTTAATCCAATCAGACCATTTTGTGTTTCGGACTTGACCAAAGTCTATCCATAATAATGTGGACTGGGCTTGCCCATGCCATGGGCTGGGCGTCCAATTGATAGCTTTATATAACCTCTTTGCAGCTCCGTCCAACTATAATATCCCTATTGGAATCATTTTAGGCCCTTTATTCAAAAATAACCATTTAATTGGGAACATATCGTTACACATATGAACATCTCTTTGCGTAATCGAGGAATAAATAATTCCTACAAGGCCAAGATTGCATTGACCCCCACCCCTACATCTCTCATAAATTTATTAACTTCGATCTTACCCTCATCAAAACATAAATTATATGTTCCTCTCCACTTAGAAGTTACAATTATCATTGTGAAAACATGATGAAATCTTCATTTCGAAATAAAATTACAACATTTTTTTTTTGTTATAGGCTAAACACAATAAATAAGAGCATACACCGTCCAAAATAGAAACCAATAGGAAATGAATCAAATTATGTTCACCAAAAATCCCAAAATTAAAAAAAAAAATTTACATATAAAATCGAGGTTCTAATTTACTACTACAATTATATTTTTAGTGACATGATACCTACTGTCAACAGTTTTTAAATTGAGAGTGGAACACCAGAATTTTCACAATCCCAGAAAAAATCAATAGAAAAACTGATTTTTGTAACATGTATGGAGCAAAATATGAATCAAATGATATTTTTTTCATTTTTGTTTCTAGTACTAATTAACTTTGAATATAGTCAAACTGCACAGAATATGGACATACGTTTGATATTTGATAAACTACATAACATTTGCAAAGAATGTAGAATAGAGATATTATTTCGTATATTGAAAGTTTGGAAAACTACAACATTTTCAAGTTTTAAGTTTTGGAGTTTAAACAATGTTTACAATGATGAATTGGTCTCTAATGATTTGAATGGTATTTGGTTTCTTTGTTAACATGAGAAACGTGTTAGACCTCCAACTAGCCGTACAAACGATTATTTAGATGATTTTTGGTTTCGTTTTGAAGAACAATCTAGTTTTCCAAGAAGAATTATTAATAATGTCCTGAAATAATGTTAAAAGTCAATAAAAAAACATAGTCCTTTACCTTCAGGAGCAGGAGTTACATTGTGGTATACACATTTTAGGCCACTTTTATCCAAACAATATCTTTCAGCTAAAGGGAGATTCACGGGGTCTCCATAACCATCAATACCACAAAGCTTGTACGCTTAACCAATTAACAAGTGGAGTCCCTTTTTAAAACGTGAAAGATGAGTTGCTGGGATCTTGCACAGATCCCAGTTCCAAAGCACTTGGATAGGGTGAGGTCCTGGAGAACTATTAATTAACACAGAAAACAAATATTAACATAATAGTATTCCAGAATAAAAACACTAAAAATAACATTTACCACATTTACCACCATGTGAAGACATGTTCTCTTGCAATGTCATCATCTTCTTGTGCGTAAGCCACCAAACAACTGGTGGACATGTCACTGCATGCACAAAATGATGGTAAATGTTGAAAGGTATGCACAAAGACATGTAAATGATGAAAGTATTAAAAGGGTTGAGTTTTTTTTTTTACCGTTTGAGTGCTTCAAAGGCTCCAGTTGCCGATTCTTCAGTCTTGAATTTTACAATTGATACATAGTGTCAACAGTTTTTAAATTGAGAGTGGAACACCAGAATTTTCACAATCCCAGAAGAAATCAATAGAAAAACTGATTTTTGTAATATGTATGGAGCAAAATATGAATCAAATGATATTTTTTTCATTTATGTTTCTAGTACTAATTAACTTTGAATATAGTCAAACTGCACAGAATATGGACATATGTTTGATATTTGATAAACTACATAACATTTGCAAAGAATGTAGAATAGAGATATTATTTCGTATATTGAAAGTTTGGAAAACTTCAACATTTTCAAGTTTTAAGTTTTGGAGTTTAAACAATGTTTACAATGATGGTATTTGGTTTCTTTGTTAACATAGAGAAACGTGTTAGACCTCCAACTAGCCGTACAAACGATTCTTTAGATGATTTTTGGTTTCGTTTCGAAGAACAATCTAGTTTTCCAAGAAAAATTATTAAAGTTTAAAAAAAAAACATTTATTTTCTCTGTTTTACAATATAAGGGCGGGGTTATATTTTTTTCATTTATTTTGTATGGTGTTTTCAAGTTTTTATGCAAAACTAAATGTGCCCAATTGTCATATTAATTGGCACAGTTGTCACCAAATTTTATAATATGTTGAGAGAGTATGCAAACATTTTAAATAAAAGAGGTTCAAAGAATTAATGAAAATAGCAGTTGAAGAGTGACAAGTGAACAGAGGTTCAAAGAATTAATAAAAATAGCAGTTGAAGAGTGATAAGTTAGCGATTGATGATTTTTCTTTATGAGATTTCATCCTCTCAATTCTTCACTAATTTCACAATTATATTAGGTTAAGTAAGGTATGTGTTTCACTTTTATGATTTAACCTTTGGATTCGGTTGGGGCATGTTTGTGTTTAAAAACGTTGCTTACAAAGTTACAAGTAGCCTCTTTCGTGGGCTTTACTATATTCCCAGTAGGCCCAATATGTTTATGGTTACGTTTTGACTGAGGCTTAAACATAGTAGTAGTACGATTATGGCCTATGTTTTGAATCAGTACATACAGAGAAGAAACATGTGTGGATTGACTTGGAGTCTTTGAGACGAGGTTCAATGTATCAAAATCCACGAAGATCTTTTGTCTGAATCGTACCACTTTTTAAGATTCCCCGTACATTACCATCGTCCCGTATAATCCTTGTTTTATCCTAAATAAACAAATTTATCATATACTAATCATTGCTCTTTGTAACGGAGACCAATATCTTAACTCACAATCTTGTCTCTCAAAAATGTTTTCCAATTGATCATGAATCCGATGGCAGCCTTGAAGCACTCAATCAATTTTTAACAAAAGGTTACAATAAAAACATTTTTGATTGGGTGAATAAGGGGACAAAAGTCCCAGAACATTGAACCGCACTCTAAATCCTAATCAACTTTAATAAAGTAGGTAGTATTTTGTGTAATCCTGATTAAGGAAATTTCTAAATAAAATAACGTTTATAGCGTTTGCGACAATCTTCTTCCTCTTAACGACCGTCTCGGGAATTGTCCATGAACCAACCAATGGTGAAAAATTAATAGGATTAAAATTGACAATTGGATGAAACAAAAGAAGAGTTGAAGTCTGCGAAAAATGTTTCTATGTCTCCTTCTTCTGACAAGCCCACTCTCTCCGGCTGATCAAATGGGAATCACAAAGGCAACATCTAGTTATGGCTCTCTCTCTAGCTCTGGTCCTCTGAAAATGGTTTCACGTTCCAAAAACAGAGCATAAAACAGAGCATTCAAAGCTTCGCTTCACACTTCCATGTGCGTCGTGGCTTAACTAAACATTCACTGTACATATAATATAAATATCCACATGTTTCCTGCACATGCCTTCACTCATATATATACCAAACTTCTCCATCTTTCTTTTCTTCAGCAAGAAATTAAACATGGCGTTCCCTGAAACCCATCTCCATATGCCTATTAGATCTATAAGTCTACCTTCAAGAATCCATCCTCCTTCTACTAAGTTCCAAGCTGCAATCTCTCAGCTTCAGCGTTGTCAAAGCTCATCCTCTGATTCCCAATCTCTTCAAATCTCATTACTCAACCTCTCCGAGCTTTACCATTCTCTCCATCAACTCAATCACTCTCTTCCCACCGCTCAAGCCGAACATTCTCTTGACGTGTCAGCCACGTTACTAGACTCATGCGACGCAGCGAGAAACCTACTCCTCGCTCTCAGAGAGCATCTTCTCAATCTTCAGAGTGCGCTTAGAAGAAAAGGCAAATCCATGGAAGTCCAGATCAAAGAGTACTTCTCCTTCAAGAAGAAAGCCAAGAAAGAGATGAACAAGATTCTTCTTGGCCTCAAGAAGTTGGAAAGCTCCGAGACCACCGCGTTGGCAGTCTCCGTCTTCCGGTCTCTTTTCGTGTTTCTGTCGACAACAACGCCGACGAATATTAATAAAAAGACTTGTGCTCTCAAATTCGTCTCTAAGCTTATCATTGGTGGTGGTCGATCTTCGTCGTCCATAATGAGCGAGTTGCAAAATTTGGATTTGGTTTTACGTTCGTATGGAGACAACTCCATGGAAGTGAAGAAGATGTTGGAGATATTAGAGGAGAGAGTAGAAGGACTTGAGGCTGCACTGGACTCCCTTTTCAAGTCTCTTGTTCAATATAGAGTTTATTTGCTTAACATTCTTACAACACACTCCTAGTTTGTTTAGTTAGCTAGTTAATTAGTCTCTAATTGTACACAAAACATATATAGAAAATACAATCGGATACGTATTTGTTATCCGATAATTATAGCTAACATAAATCAAAAGACTTCTTAGTACCCAAGAAACTCATCTCAGCAGGGCGGTTTTAGGGAAATATTATAGCAACATGAATCAAATAGATGACGTGTCGGTCTACCATTGGTAGAAGTCAACTCCCTCGTGCACATTATTTTGTTAAAATAATAAAAATTGACAACACAATGTGATAAAGTCGGTCATCATCATCATTCATCAAGATCTATCTGCTTAATCGCTAATTTAAAATGTATAAAATGGAGAAAGGAGCGGATCTTTGATTCCTCTTGTCCCCACACATCGACACAGGCAACAGTTCAAGGTTGTCGACCCCATATTTTATATAGTATAGTACTTGAGTAATACTTGAGTAATCATAAGACAATAATAGAGATCTAAATAACTAACATATTTTCTAACCAAAAAAAAAAAAAATATCAGTTTTTATTTTTTGTAGCCTGGTTTGCATTATTGTTTTGCTTAAAAGGATGCATGTATAACGATAGCTATTAATAAATATAGACAGCTAACAATAGTTTTTTTTTTTTGCTAAAAACAGCAAACAAATTTCAATACAATATTATAATAATATGTTTCATTATACATATCACTGAAGATTTTCATACATATTAAAATTTGATATGTTGTTGTTTTATTAATATATTATATAGGCTTATTTCTGTAATTAAGAAATGAGAGAAATTGAATTTATACGTATAAAATTTGAATTTTGTATCATAGATACAAAACGAAATTTTGTGGCGCCACAAACAATTTTTTTACAACGATATCTATCATAATGAAAGCAAAAGAAATTAGTAAATTATAGGGGGGAAATCGGGAATGTATGGTTTTTAATGACATTTCCTAAGTAAGAGAAGAATCGTCGTTTATCAAAAGTTTGGTTTTTGTTATGTATCAGTACTACCCATTACCCAAGACTTAGAGATAACGTGGGTGGGATGAATAAAGGCATAAGGTTTTTTCACACCTTTTATAGTTCTCTATAATAATATCATGATATTATATTGTTGGATGCTATTAAAATGAGAGAAGAAGGGAAGAGTCAGACAGGAGAGATATAGAGAGTTATGGCGGAGGCGGCAGTAGTGATGAGGTGATGGGTGCAATGGCTCACTAATTATGGCAATTGGGTGGCACAATTATCACAGAAAATGACAAAAACCAAACAGAAAATAATAATGAAAAATAAGTGTAATGTTGATTGATAGTTGCTAACGTGACTTCACATGGCCCAACTTTTTTCTTGTCTATCGTCGCAAGACCTAAACTTCACATAGTTCCTTACTATTAACTTCTATGGTTACTTCTTTTGTTTTACCAAGAGGTTTCTAGCTAGTCCCCTTGGACCGGGATGGCCGGATCAGACTAATCAGTCCATTCCCCAAAACTCGAACTTGAGAGTTAAGAAAGATTGATTGGAGAGAGTGTAGAGAAAATGAATTATACGTAAAAACCAGCAACTTTTTGGTGTTTTTATGTCATGCATGGGATCGATTACAAAATATCTCAAATGAAATGAATGAAAATATCTCCTTTTCTAAAAAGTAAGAAAAACTATCTCAAATCAAAGAAATATCTATTTGTTGCCCAATTAAGTTGCATATCTAAGGAAATAAAAAAAAAAAAAAAAGTTACATATCTAAGACACGGGAGATATTATTATGGAAAGCCTAATAGTCAGGATATATATTTGAGAGTAGGCATTGTGTAATGTAATATCTAAATCTAATAAGAGATGAGAGATTCAGTTGCAGGCTGTACTTTGATAGTGACAAGTCGCATTCATGAATTCAAAATAGTTAAGAAAAGGAAGGCGGTGTGTGATTGTGCTTGTGATTATAAACAAATATCGTTTTCACAAGAAGTTTTCAACAAGACACTCGTGCACACGGTCCCATTTATCGTATTATCCAACCACCAGCTTAATTTTCTTATATTCACATCATTTTCAGTTTAATTATTTGGTGGTTAGAGTTAGATTATGCTATATGATCTTCCTTTAATCACACAGATATGTGAGATTCTAAATGCTCACTAATTTAAGTACATTAGAATCCACACATCCATGCATGGCGGTGTTTATCAATACCCAACAAAGTTGTGGAAGTGCTTGTGACAAAATATCTTAGTTTTGATTCGTCTCGATCGCCTAATTAAAGATCTAAGTGGGTACCTCAATTATTTTGTGTTTATAAGTAAACAAATTAGTTAAGAACACAAAGACATAAAATTAGCAAATTAGGTACATAGAGCTAAAATCTATAATGGCATCTGTCGATATCAAAATTTAAATGAGAGAGTGGCATAAAAAAGAACATTAAGTTGGCTTCGATGGAACAAATGAACCTTGTCCCCTTCACGTGGCTCAAGTCTAAAGCCTATATCATTTGACCTCTCTACCTCTATATATTCATTATTCAACTTCTTTCTATCGAAAGCTCTCTCTCTATCTCATACCCTCCATCAATGGCTGCCTCCTACCGCGTCCGGTCTTGTAGCTTACCAGCTCGGTTACACTCAAATGGCCTCAACCATATTCATCAACTCCTCAACAAGCTTCCGACAGATCATGATAATAGTTTCTCACTTCTCTCACAGCTCTATGAATCCGTCTCTCATCTCTTCAACGACTCACCGGCTTCGTTACTACTTCCTCATCATTTTTTCTTCACCCACCTTCTTGATCTCTCTCTTGTACACCTTGACTTGTGCTCCAAGCTAAGATACATCACTTGCCGCATCAAGGACTGTCTCCGTGACCTCCGTTCTGCTTTCAGACGGAGGAGACACGGTGGAGATTCTACCATCCGCTGCCACGTTAAAGCCTTTATCCGCTCTAGGAAAACAATCCATAAAGACCTCGCTAAGCTAATCTTGTTGCTCAAACAAACCGACCATTCCACTTCCGGGTCGTCTCATCCTTTGATCACACTGCTCCGACAAGTTTGTTCCCAAACATGTCTTTCCTTGCGGATGGTCTTGTTGTCTTTATCCACATCTGTACCAAAGCCTAAGCCTTCCAGGTGGGCTTTGGTCACCAAACTAGTTATCAAGAATACAAGTGTTCAAGTTGAGACCGGACACAGAAACGAGTTCCAGACGATGGACGAAGAGCTACGAAGATTCTGCTTGGCGAAAGAGATAAAGAAGGAACGAATCAAGTCTGTGATCACCAGCTTAGACAACGTAGATGTTGCAGTTGAAGATCTAGAGTCATCGCTTGAAAGCTTGTACAGGCGTATGATCCAAGCTAGAGTCTCTCTTTTGAACATACTCTCTTTGCATATATAAATAACTAAATTCATTAGATTCCATGTATTGTGTATACAAACTTGAAACTTCATCAGATATTTTTGAAGAAACATGTTACCTTCATAGATTAATCTGAAACAATAGAGGTAGTTGTTGTATAAACAAAACAAAGAGAAAACAAAAATTTAACAGCAGCGACATTTCAACATATCTAAGCAAGTGTATGGTCTTGATCTATCCTCGATTTCAAAAGCAGTGGGTAGTGAGTCTAGATTATGGTTGCCGCAACAGACGTTGTATAGATTCTTCTTAATTCCTCTGCTAAAAGGATGCACTCGTTCCGGAATATTCCTGCAAAACCCCAAAGCTCTGTTATTACATAACCAATACCCTCTAGCATCAACAAACAAACACATTTACATTTGGACAGAGAAATCGGAAGTAACTTCAAGAACCAAAATTTCTCTTTCTTTTCTTTTTTCTTCAAGTAACATGATGTTGTTACTAAGTTATAGATGAGAGATGAATACCTCATGTACGGAATACGTCTTCGTCTCACAAGTTCATAAGTACTTTGATTCGTTAGAATGAGGTAGCTGCAAGAAATCAGTTTTGAAATAGAAACGTTACGCAATTAGACCAAAAAAGGTATGAGATTGCGGAAAATGTCGGGAAATATTGAGTACCCCCACCTGTGAAAAAGCAATAGAAGCAGCACAAATACCAAGGAGATCACCAATATGACTAGCAGTAGTATGATGATTGCATTTTTCCACCTGTTCACATTTCCATTTAAACACCCATCATATTTCAACGAATTGGAGATGCTAGGAAATTGGCCAAAACACGAGGAAGAGTGAAAAAAAACTGATTATACCAAGGCTTTGCTACGTTACACATGTAGTCAATGTACATGATGAGTGTCCAGATGCATAGAGCTGACTCTTCACAGATGTACCACCTGATATAGTGGAAACCCGTTATCAGACTAAATTACCATCCAGGGTTGTGATCTCTACCATTCATTATTGAACAATGTAACAGTACGAGTTCAGGGTTTGCAGGCTTACCAGAATTTACAATGGTTTTTCTGGCCAATACATGTTCCCAGCCAAAGACAGTGATGATCAAACTGAAGAACACATCGATCACAATCATGACAATGTTTGGCTCGCGGAGGCTGCAAAGCATCACGTGTTTCCAAGAGAAAGATTTAGAGAAAGAAAACTTGAACAAAACAGCAAGTTGAAAAACTACTACAGTGGATTCAATTGTTACCTGCTCAACATGACAATAGCTGCAAGTCAAGTTTCTGCAGGTTATAAAAAGAAACAATTCAGTAGACTCTTCCTTACTAATAGTTACCCATTTACAAGCTGATTCTTCAAGATTCACACAGTAAGAGAAGCCTTGAATTAAAGCTCATATATATATATATATATATACCTTACGGATGTTCCTGGAGGGTACAAGTCAAGAACCAACTTGCCCCAAGAAGTTGGAGTCCTTCTTGCACTTGTTGCTGATTCTCCTTCCACAGTAATCAATAAGCTGCCACTTTGTCTGGAAGCATGTTGTCTTCGCTTAAATAATGACATAATCAAAGTATAACAACGACAGTGAGACAGACACAATTTTAAGTATAGACTTCACTTCCCACCACTTAGTTCCACCAAATTCCATAAAGAGTTTGCTACTACAAAATAACAATTTCTTACATTGAGGTCGCAGGTACGTTTCTGTATATTGCATTTGTCTCGCTAACATCCCTCATTGCATCAATAACATACCTTGAAAAAAAAGAAGGATTTTAGTAGAGAGTATGTTTTCAATTGCAGAATCAAAATGAAACACATGTAGGCATGCGTAGTTTAGTTACCCAGGTGAAGAGCCAGAAGTTACAAAATACTGCAGAAGCGTAGCAGAGAAGAGCAAGAAATAAGAGGCCATGTACCTGTTAAGAGAATCACAGAGTATGAAACAGTAAGCTTTTTAGAAAGGAGCAGAGCAGAGCAGTGATTAGCTTAGCTTTCTAACTACCATGGATCTCGTTTAGCTTTCTCAATGAATTCTGCATCGAAAAGGAACAGAAATCCGATGTAGACGAGGTGTAACACTACTAGTGCCAATTTCAGAAGCAGAGAAGATCTTCGAACTGGTAAATTGAAGACAATTCGAGGGAAATTAGTTAGTGAATCAGAACCAAAATTCATACTTTGCTAACAGATCAGAAGGGGAAATTGAGAGGAGAGAAGAAACATCCACATTAGGGTTAAAAGATGGGAGGAACACGAAGAAAAATTGTACCAGGATCGGAGAGACAAGGGAGGTTGACGAGAAATCGGTCCTGCGTTCGATCCCAGGGACGAAGGATAGGGCAGCAGACGCCCATGGTTGACTCTCTCAAGCAAACATTGGGAGATGAAAGAGAGAAAGTAGCGCACGAAGCCAGAAGAAGATCTTCAAATGCAAGAAGAGGAAGAGAGAGAGAGAGAGAGAGAGAGAGAGAGAGAGAGAGAGAGAGAGAGAGAGAGAGAGAGAGAGAGAGAGAGAGAGAGAGAGAGAGAGAGAGAGAGAGAGAGAGAGAGAGAGAGAGAGAGAGAGAGAGAGAGAGAGAGAGAGAGAGAGAGAGAGAGAGAGAGAGAGAGAGAGAGAGAGAGAGAGAGAGAGAGAGAGAGAGAGAGAGAGAGAGAGAGAGAGAGAGAGAGAGAGAGAGAGAGAGAGAGAGAGAGAGAGAGAGAGAGAGAGAGAGAGAGAGAGAGAGAGAGAGAGAGAGAGAGAGAGAGAGAGTAGGGGATTAATTGGCCATTGCCAGATTACTGTTTTAGTAGCAGCCAACAACGCAATGGAGAGATGAAAGAGCTGTAAGATTGATTGGGGAAGACAAGACTTTCATTGGGCCTTTTGTAAAGTTAGGCCCAATTATAATTACGCTTTCTCGATACAATTATACAAAAATGTCTTTTTTTACTCACTCGTCTTTGACTTTGATTCAATTTGACTCCCTCACAAAGGCAGAGCTAAGCAAACTCTCATGTCTCATATCATCTCTCAATAGTTTTCAGCTTTCAACATCGGTTACAAATATTAGGTGGTATATAAAATTCAAAAACCCATTATTTCATATTTTCAGGAGCTTTGGAATATGTTGGGAAGCGATCATGTTGTTTTATCAGTGATTTGGAATACCAAAATTGGAATATCAGTGGGTCATGAACTCATGATATTGTTTCAGGGTTTAATACATTAATATAAACCTGTCTTTTAAGTCATGTAAAATTTCACTGAATTGTAAAATTATATTGAGAGACTTTTCTCATTTCACTGAATTGTAAAATTTGAAAACATCTAAACTTTTATGATTTAGAGAAGCCCGCTAAATCTTATTCAATCAGCCAAACAGATTTGAAAAGGTTCTGAATAGAAGATGTCCAAAATGACTCAAAATAGGTTGACACAATCTGAAAAAGTCCTTTACATATGTCTTATTTAACAAAGAAAGAAACAAGAGGACTAATTTTTTTTCTGAAGAGTCAGAACTGTTTATAGAAGTAAAAGAAAACATTTTTTTTAACAGTGTTGTAAGTTTAGTATATATCTCAACAAGCTTTCCTTCTTCTTGTTTTGACATAACTATTAACTAGTATAATGTAAAAAGACCAAAGACTTTTCTGTGTTCTGAGACTTCTGTCTTCAAAAGTAATAAACAAAAGAAAACAAAAAGAAGCAAGTAGAAACTAGCATGCGGGCACGTTCGTTCGTTATGATCAGGCAAATAAAAATGGAGAGCACATCATCTCCATTCCTTAAAGCCACCGCTTTCACTTTTATTTACATTTTACGTTTCTCTCTCTCTTTCTCTGCTTTTACTTGTTACATACCAAACCAAACCAGAGAAGATCAAAAGCTTTAATTTTCCCTACAAACATGGCCAATTCTAGAAGATTGTTTGGCGTCGTAAGGAAGAAACTTCTCGTGAGATCTCCCAGCAGAATCACAATCATTCGCTCATCCCCAGAAACAACTAAAGAAGAAATCGCCGCCATTAAAATCCAAGCTTTCTTCAGAGGTCACCTGGTAAGATAAAAACACACACATTTTCTATATAAACATCTCTGCAAATTTTCAAAACCTTTGTTTTGGCATTGACCATTTTAAGTTGGGGGTTGCAGGCAAGGAGAGCGTTTCGGGCATTAAAGAGTCTGGTCAAGTTGCAAGCGGTGGCAAGAGGAGTGCTGGTGAGGAGACAAGCTCGAATAGCCTTACACTGTATGCATGCTCTTGCTCGTTTGCAGGTTAGGGTTCGTGCTCGTCAGCTTCTCTCCCATTAATTCTCCCATGACCACTTCTTAATTTTCCTCTGTTTCAAAACCTTTTGTGATTGTGACATCTGTATAATATCATTGTCCTTTCTAATTAACTCACCGGTCCTGATTTTGTATATGTACTAATTAACTCTAACACCCTGCATTTTGGACTACTAATTAATAAACAAGATCATCCTGATATCATGTCTCCAAGTTTTGATGAAAATTAGTATAAAAAATATACATTCTAAAAAGATTGATAGATTGGTTATAGGAAGCAAAAGGCCATAACAAGCATTACAAGAGATTATTATACTTGGGAAAGAAATGATGGAAGATAGGGTTAGTACCTTGGATGAGAAGGAAGGTCAAGGATTCCATGGAGATAAACATTTTAAGAATCTGGAACTTATAAGCAAGATCAGTTACCAGAAAGAGTTAACAAATAAAACCACAACAAAAACAACAACAGCAAGAAACATAGAGCTCGATCTACAAGAAACAAAGTCCAAAACAGAGACGAGAGAGCACTGAGATATTGGCGCGGCTCAATCAGATACATTTTCTGGAGAGGCAAATTCAAAAACTCGGTAAGATCTGAATGAACCAGGCCAATATCAAAGGGACTCTGTCGTGCTTAAGTGTGTAGAAAAAAAGGAAGCTGTGTTGTTGTGTTAAATTGACAAAACAAGAAAGAAGAAAGAAGTGTGAGGGGAAGTGTGAGGAGAAGTGAGAATGTCTGTGGGGGAGTTATAAAGAGAGAGAGGAATTAATTAGGGTGTGAGAGAAGGAAATGGAAGGTATGGGGCATTAAAACCACATCTACTACCAAAGCACAAAAGCTGGGTCACCCTCTTTAATCCATCTCTCCCTTCTCTCTCCTTACTCTTCTCTCTCTCTCTCTCTCTTCATAGTTTCCACTTCCATTACGTAACTTGTATATCCATCGTTCGTAACTAAACTGGCTATGCAATGAGAACCTATACTCCTTTGTCTCCTCCTCTGTCTTTCCTTCTTGAGAATTTATTACAACTATGAAAAATAAATAAAAAGATTTTGAGGAAGAAGTTAAAGAACATCGAAGATGCTCTATAATAAATTTTGAGGGAATCTCGCAGAAGGGAGGGGACACTGGCCTGCCTGCAACCATTAATGGTCTTACTTCTAGGCCCTCTCTTTTTCTCTCTCTTTTTGCTTTTTACAACCTCAAGCCAGTTATGAACCCTAATGACCCTTCTCTTTCTCTCTTTCTCTCTCCATTGAAGATTCTCAAGAGAAAGATCTGACTTTTTTTTAATGTCACATTGTAACAACAGAGCTTTGTGAAAACCAAATCCCTTTTTTGTCTGGTTAGAAGACGGGTGGGACGCAAGAACTATTGCACACACGTATTTACTTCTCTCTAGCTACAATAACCCTCCGGTCCACACATTGCCTTAAATATTATGCACAACACACATTACCTTACCTCTCTAGACTCTACACAGTTATATTGTCTGGACTTGGTATATATATCAAATCTCTAACAACTGTACCTGTTCTTGATCTACACATTATCAACATGCTTGGTTCTTTCGTTTGAGATTACTGTATAGTCCGTATTTGGGATACTTCACCTAATATCATTGTGCCATTAAAATAACATTAAGAAGTAATCATTATCAAGCAAACTTTGTATAATGCTGTAATTGCGCATGTTGGTTGTGACTGAATGCAATACAAATTATTTATATCAACAGATAAGCGAGTTTTAAGTACTTTATTTATATTTTATTCGCATATTTTGAACATAAATCAGTATCAAGCATCACAGCTCCTTTGTATAGTGATTGCAATACATACATATATAAGACAGAAGAAAAGCCTACATTCATTCATCATCAACAATTACATCATTACACAAAGTTTGCCGAATAATAAATAATTAATTTACTTTCCAAACGTCAGTAGTGTGTGGCTTTCACGTTAAAATTATACATTCTTATACCAACAAGAGTCGTCTTTTTCTTTCATAACTACAAAAGATGGAACCTAAAAAGTGGAGTAGCTTTAGAGTTTCTTGGGGAAAGTCATACCACCGCCTCTGATTGAAAGAGAAGGTCCTTTAGCAGAGCTCACACCATTGGTATCAAGGAAGATGACGACCACAGTGATGTCATCGTGGAAATGCCTCCTCACTCCTCTCTCTATCTTCTTCAAATCAGAGTATCTCATCTCTCGTTTCTTCGCTGCCGCTTGAAGTGCCATCTTCACCAGTCTCCGTGCAATCCCCTGCATTCATTCACACAACAAAGAGCAGTGAGTTTTGGATTTGAATAAATATGTTACTTGAACGTCAAAAAATGAAGAAAAGATATGGGTCTCACGCACGTTTCGTGGGTTGTTCTGAACGATGTCAACGGCTTCTTGGTTGCTCAGCTGCTCCCATAGTCCATCAGAAGCAAATATCAGAAATTGATCTTGTGGTTGGAGCTCATGCTCTGTTATTGTCGGTTCCCCACTCAAGATCGGTCTTTTGATCGGCTCGCGGAGTCTGTACTTTGTGTACAATGGTTCCTTGTTGAACTCTGCCTTCTTTAGATACATGTCGCCTATGGATCTAGATACCTGCAAAGGAAACAAACATATATAGCCTTTTCAATTTCGATATTCGGGGTTATCTTGACACGGCAAAGGAATAAAACATATCTAGGCGTTTGCACCTACTACTGTCTACATGTATGCGGTCATGGAGGCAGAACACATGTTTGACTTTTCTATTGATATAATATCTAGCTAGATGTAGGAACATACACAAACTGGTCTTTCAGACACCACCAACTACAACAAGAGCTCTGACTTTCTCGGGTTGGTGGGGTTTGGTATTGGTTTTGACAAAGTCAAGGTCACTACTTAACAAAATAGCCTTCTGAGTCTACAGTCTAATTTAATGCATACGCCTTATCCCGATACGAAAAATACAACAAAATTGACAGATCTCTTGGTTGATCTTGACATGTTACAAGTAACAAAGAAAAATCAAGGTTTTGTAAAATTCTAGCGCCTTGACCAAGAAGAGGATCAAGGCCATATAATTCAAACTTTCTCCACTTTGTATGAAAAAGACAACTAAAAGTCAATTCCCCCAAGTGATTTACTAAGGTAATCATATACCTGAATAGAAAAACTGAGTCCTTGGTCAAAAATATAAGTCGGAATGAGAAACATACCTGAATAAGGCCCTTAACACGCCACACATTGTGCTTTAACATGACGATATGGGAGTCATCTGGATGCAAGGAGTGCATTTCCTGCCTAACAGACTCTATGCTCACATTATGTTCCGCAGAGAGCTGCAGCGCAATAACCTCACCGGTCGCCTTCATAGCCCTTCCAAGGACCGCACGGGAATCACCAACATTAGCGATGTAAAGCATCCCTTCGCATATAACACCCACCAAGCAGCAAGACCCAACCGCTGCAATAAGCGGCTTAACCGGCCATTGCTTCGTCACAACCGCTAGAAACCCTTCTTCAGTCGCCTCATATGCTTTTCTAATTACATCCATCGACATAGAGGCGTTCTCTGCTGCGAATCCTGCACATTCCAATAACATTTACAGTTTCCATACGATTGGTCGTCCACAAGCATGTATGCATAT
>OVBC01001855.1:0-19607 GCA_900406465.1 Noccaea caerulescens
TATATATATATATATATATATATATATGTGTGTTTATTAAGTTAGACTTACTTGTTTAAGAGTGAGTGGATATTGTTTCCTTATCAAATGAAGAACAGCTTCGACTTTCTCATCTTTCTTGCCCATTTCTTGTTGATGATGATCTCTTTGTTCTGTATTTTTTTTTGGAGAATTACGAAGTTTGTGAACAGAGGAAGATGATGAAAGGAAACAAAAAAGATTGGATTTTTGTGGAAGAGAAAGAAGAAGCTGACAATGATTGTATATGTGTGTGCATGTACCGCAAGTTTCTTCTACGAGCAAAAACCTTTGTATCTTTCTCTCTCTATATAGATATTAGAGAGAGTCAACAGTGAAAAAGATAGATTTTTTGTGTTGTGTTATGGAAACGGTTTCTGCCCAAAACTTACATATGTCGGAGGAGTTATTGGCTGATGACGCCGTTATGTCGTTTTGTGACGTCGATGCGTAAGAAACCGTTGGCAGCCAGTGACGGTGTGTAGCGCCGTTAAATGGCTCCGTTTATGTAAATTTAACTTCTGATTGACTGACTGATTCATAAATTTTAGTTAAATGCTTGGTGGGTCAAATGTTTGTTTATTTATCTTAATCATCCTTTTATTGTCCTTGGTTTCTAAAACGGACATGAGATTTATTAGAGTACTTTTCAAAGCTCTTGCAAGTTGAGTACTATCTTATGTATTCACGGTATCATTTTTTTTTATGATTATTTGATCAATTTTTTTTTTTTACGCAATCAATTTTAATATAAGTTACATGATTTATACGGTTTATCTAGCCTTGGTAAATCATTAGGGATGGAACTTGTAGTGTATAATGATAATTGAAAAGAATAGAATATATACACGTAACACCTAGTTCATATATATAGTCAACGTCTATGTTACGTACCTAGCACAAGTACTTAACAATGATCGAAAGTGACGTTAGCCAATTAGATGATTTTACCGCAATAAGAATTCTAAGCTGATAGCCTGATATCGTTAGTGATTAACTTTAGTTTATTAACAAAATTAAACTTATTTTTAGTTTTCTAGCAACTCGGTAATTAAGGATATAGTAACCAATCCCATTCAAACTAAAACATATTTTTAAAAACTATTAAAAATAAGATGATTTTCAAAACCCACAATCAATATCATATATACTCTCTTTATTTAGTTATTTAATTTCTTCTTCTATTAATATTCCATAAGAAGTACTATGAAATTTGAACGTATAATCCAGCACCGTGAATGCGTGAACCAGAAAACGAGAATCCCATCTACTTATTTTTGAAAATCTAACCTATTTACAGAAATAGTTGATGTGACTAATTTTTACTATTCTTTTTACTCTTACAGTCTTACTTATCATTTTGATCCTAGCTAGGTGCAATGTATAGCTGTTCTACCCTATGTCTTCCATCTGGTAAATTTTTTAAAAGATGAACATTTTTCTATACCAAAAATTAACCAGGTTACTTTACAAAATCCACCAAAAACTAGTTAATTACTTTCGGGTGTTTAAAAGAACAGAAACACGTTGTACATGATTGTTTGATGAACTAGGAGGTTTATTTTACTAGTCGGTCTTTACTAACTCTAAACTCTAGTTTTAAGGGTAAAAAAACAAAAGACAACAGTGAGACTGTGAGAGTAAAATATTCTTCTTGAAAACAAGAGACCGTTGTCGTCACGGCGGCGACTTGCTCTTATGTGTGTTTAGTAGTTGTGAAATCACACAATAATCCAGTAATATATCCACGCGTCAAACGCAAAGATGACACAAAAAAGCGAGTTCACGTGCTCGTTTCTAATGCTTTCTGTCTAATGTCCACACACCGACAAATAAAGTCAAAAAGATAAGAGAAATTGATGATCTTCCTCAGTATTAACTCCAAATGTCACCGGGAATGCACAAGAAAATCGCTAAACAATGTGACAAATAAAATAAGTTTTTTGGACAGCTAGTTTAGTTATAATGATCAAATTAAAGACTGTAGAGATTGATAGCTAGCTTTAGGTTAGTTTAGCTTCTGAAATAAATTATATTTAATATTCCTTGTCTTCTGTAGTGACTGTCTATTAGATTAATATTTTAGTTATCACACTTTACACTCGTACACTAGTATTCGAAATTTAGAGATTGGTTACTGAGAATATTCAAAACTAAAATCAAGTAAATATATGACAATATGACACATATAGTTATGATATTCACTATTTATATTCATTTAACGCTGGTATGTTTTGAAATTCTGAAATTCGCTAGAAATTACAATTTCTAATATCAGCTGGAGGACATATACAATTCCATTTCACATTTTAGTATATTTTTGGACTTATTATCCATAATATGTGTTCAGTAAAATTTCTATGAATAATTTATTAGATTGAAGATGGAAATTTTACCTACTTTTCAAAATTTGAAATCTAAATATATATTTTTTTGCATCGATGGTCCTCACTATTCCATTTACAATGTGGAAGTGGTGGGTGGGGGTAAGGCAAAGTGATTATGTAATTATGATGCTTGATGATTAAGGAGAATTTGGGTTGATGGCTCGTTTTTAGAAGTTAACAAAGTGGGACAATTTTGGGAGAAATGACTTTGATAGTTTGATGATAGACTTTACTATTTTGATGTACAATTTCAATGAAAATCAATAGAATGAACAATAGGTTAGCATTTTTAAGAGTTTATATTGAAGCACTGTAATCAATCCAAAACAAAAACAAAAGAAAAAAATAAAGATTCTTTAATATAAAGGAGAATTTGGTGAGTAACCATATTGGACAATAATATTTAGCTTATAACAATAGCAAAATAAAAATAAAGTGAGTAACCAATGAATTGGTGTTCGGACAAAAACAACTCTATGAAGAAAAACAGAAAACAGTATAGTCTTGATAAATATAAAATAGTATAAGAAAAATGATATTTAATTTGACGGGGAACACATGATTCGTGTCATTGCCACCGTTGGAGATGCTGAAGAAATCGATGTATTGACTGGGAAGTGCAAAGGGAAGGTCGATAGTTGGAGCGACGACTAAGGCAATTTCATGGCAGCCAAGTGTTCATATATGAGAATGTATACGAAGCTTGTGGAGAAGGAAAAAACGTTGCTGTTTGGAGAATCTTTGAACTGGATACGTTTGGTGTATAAGGCGTGACCAGTTCTAGCTTTAATAATGCATTGCTGTGATTCTAGCGGTGCCTTGGAGTGAGATATATGTGGGAAGATGGAAGCCATTACATGTGAAATTGAGAATTAAAAAAAAACATCTTAGAATTTGATACAAAAGGAAGAGGACGATAATCAAGGGTAGTTTGGCAATATTACATATTATTCAGATTGTATTTTAGCCAAAAGTTTGATATGACTATTTTGTTAATTTTGAGTTTTTTTTAGTGTCATTGATGCTAATTTCTCTTAATATAATTGGAAATATGAAAAAAAAAAGGATGGGGTCATCAGCCATGGGGGTGAAAAGCTGACTTGTCAAGTCATTATTTTTAATGGTTTCAAATAAAGCGGGAAGATTATCCTATAAATATAGTAAGCTTTAGTTTATTTGACTGAAAATTTTGGACACTCGCAAGCACTCTTGCAGACGAGACAATTTAAGGTTACGCCTTAAATGGGCCTGCTTGTGGAGTCTGCTCATCGACAAGATAATGTCTTTTTTTGGGCTCACACAACACATGTTTTGTTAGTTGTGTGTGCAACACATGTTTACACTTAACTTAGGAATTTACTTACTCTAAATGAAAAGAAGAGTTGAGTAAATTCTTAAGTGAAGTATAAACATACTGAAATAATGATTATGCAAAAAGTGTGTTAATTTTTAGGTAGTCTTATCTTGAAAAATTGAGTTGTTTAATCATATTAACTGGTTCTTATTCAAAGTATACTCAAAAGGAATAATCCATTTTTTTTTGAACTTTTACAGAAAAAGATATTCCAAAAATTATGGTAAGTTATCCATATGTACGTGTATGTATGTATGTATAAATTAGAAATGGTGGTTTTGGTGTGGTTGATTTTGAAGCAAGGAAAGAAAAAGGAGATTGGCGACTTCGAAGGCACCCTAACATTACAACAGCTGTCTCTCCACATTTGTTGTTTGCTTCCATATTTACTCTTTCTTCATTCTTATTTCATTATTCCCTGAGTAAAATCATCTTTAGAGGTTGGTCCATATTGGTGTATCTTTAACTCGAATCTAAGATTTTGTAGTTTACTGAGATTGGCTCACGCACTTCTTTTGCGGGGCCGAAGACCACATTAATTTAATAAAACATTTGATTATCATTGCTTCACTGGCCATTATCTTTGAATTTATATATGTCCTAAAAATCATTAAACTTAAAAGAGACAATTTAATAGATAGTCATTATAATTGAAACGAAATTGTAGTACTATTTATATAAACAAAACTAGTGGTGATGGTTGTATGGGTTTTCTTTCTGTACTGAAAGTAAATTTGATATGACAACTTTATTGTTTAAATTTTAAAATGACAAATAAAACAGTGAAGATCTAGGAGTGTCATGTTCTCCATAATTAGATCTTGTACCTGAATTAGTAAAAGTTTAATTTTACTTTAGAGAAGAGGGCCATATTTTTTTTTGGACAGGAGACTAATTTATAGTCTACTATTCTTCATCATCGAGATTTGAACACGTGATTTTGAATCGCACTCTCTTTTGAGAAAGCTTTCTAGCACCCCAGTGCAATTACAGACGGCTAGGTGAAGAAAAAAGTATTTGATTTTCTAGTAAATACATCGATCATTACAAAAAAATCTTCTCAGTTAACTACATTCAAATTATATATAACAAGCATTTTTATATGTCTTGAGCAATATATATTCAAGTTACACAGTTACTAACGAGACTACTTGCATATATTTATAAAGTTAATTTGGTCAACAAACATATACGAACATATTCACTTAAAGAAAAAAGCTAGTCAAAAATCTCTAGAGAATTGTTTATTTCTAGTGCTGCTAATACATTACAAATATTGGACATATCACATATGCGTATGTACATAAGTAATGTGAAGCATATATAGGCATATCATTGAGAAAATATAAGGTGGCAAATTCATTCATATATAAAAAAAAATACAAGAAAGAAGAAGTGTGAAGAGAAAACATGATAGGTGAAATGGGACTGTTCTTGAGGCACAAGTGACCTTCAACAAAGACAGAGAGAGAGAAAGATGTTTGACAAACACCTAATACCAAAGAGACCCCATCACAATAAAACATTAAGTCACAGTTTCATCATTCTTCCTCAATATTGCGTTATACTTCATCAAAACTCATGAACAAAATTCTAATAAACTACTACATTTAATCAAGCTGGGATCCATGTGTCACGGTTAAAAGTATTAGCAAACTTATTTAATATATATTTGTATGGTGAAATATTGAAAAGTAAAAGAAAAATCAAAAAAGAAAAAAAAAAGAAAGGAAAGAAAGATGGAGATGGTGGCTTGGGCTATACTTAAAAAAGAAACATATAAAACACGTTGATGTGGGTGCCTTCATTCTTCATTATCCAAGGTGGAGCACTGTGATTGGTTTGGTTTCCTGAGTTTGGTCCATATATGTTATTTATACGCATATAGCTATACATATATATAAAGATAGTGTCATCAATATTCCATATTTGCAAGAGCCTCAGGCACTGAATGAGAGAAATGGGTTGGCTCCATTCCTTCTTTTCTCCCATGAAGAAACTTTGGTTTCGCGTCAATTCTGCTCAAAAGAAGAGTATGCTCTTGCTCTTTCTCTCTGTCTCTCTCTCTACATTCTATATATATTTTCCCGCATTAGGTATTCATACACATATGTGTGGATCATATACTCTATTTTTTTGGTTCTATGGATCATGTACTCTTTCTGATGGAAAAATATGAAAATTAGTTATTTGCTTGCAATATGAGGATATTTCTGTTTATATATGTGCGTTTCTGTGTGTTGATATAAAAAGATGAAAAATGTGCAGGAAGAGGAATATACATATTATACGAGGACGTGAAGTCATGCCCATACGATGATGTGCATGTTTTGTGGTCTATACTCGTGGAGTCTCACCCACACACTCTGCAACCCAAACAATAAGATCTCCATTTCATTATTGTTCCAAAACTCTCTTTTTGATTCAGAGGTTCATATATGTTGAATGTTCATGCTCAATGACGAAACGAAGAAGAAACTTGTTACCGACATGATTCATCTGTATATATGTTTTCTCGCACTTGTACATATAATATAATACACAGAGATTCTCTTTTCCCATACGGTTCGTATTCTCTCTCGCGACTAATATTATATAACATACTTAAATGTCGGTATATAGATTGCATTATTCCGATAAATAATTAGCTACGAACATGATTGTGTATATGAAAATGTGCTATATGTGTATGATTTGCCTGCGTAACAAAAAAGCAAGTAAACATGTACCATATGTTTTTATAATTGGTAGATATAAAAAGATAAAGGTTGATGGGGAAAGAAGAGTGAATAGAAGTAGAATTGTCGTGGAGACTATTGGCTTGTGTCGGTTGGGTTGACGTTAGTTGGAATTTGGAAAATTGCGGTAGATATCATTTTGTATTTCGTATTCGTTTTTATATATATCCTGAAGTACTATATCATTCTTCAGAGAAAAAAAAAGGACAAACTTTTTTTTGTCTCAAAGAACAACCAAACAAAGAATGTGATGATTTAGACATTACATTGTAATTTAGTTTTAATTTGGTTGATAAACCAAATGAAACCAGACCATTCTTCTGGCATAATTAGAGTAAGGCCACCACATTAAGTGTTGAAGGTGTGGATTACATCAAAACATTCATTCCGGTGGCCAAATGTCTATCGTTTGAGTATATCTTAATCAAGATTACCTAAGATGTTTAATTGTTTTTTTTTTTTTGCCATTAAGAACAATGCAGAGAAAAAAAAGTCTTCTAAGAGATATTTTTTTACTTAAAATATGTAAGTGACACAAACAGTAGATTTATGTGAGACTTACTTTATTGTTAATTATGGTCTTAGGGACATTTTTTGGCAAACTGATATAAAAATAAGTTCTTAGGACGTTGAGTTTTGTTAATTGCACTAAAAGCGAGCATGCTTTGGCAGTGGCACGATGAGTGAAGCAGTTAATAAAACCTTTTTATTTCCTTGTTTCCAAGAGCGATCGGGATTATGAGGTTATGATAAGAACATAACGATTATACAGAATCATTGAGCAAATTAATACTCCTATTGTGAAGTACCAAACATGTTATGGAAAACGTGACGAAACAAAGCATCAGCAAGTGTTGGCAAAAAAAATAAAATAAAGCCTCAGCAAGTAAATGAAATGTTCCTTGAATTTAAATATAGTCACACACCAATAATATGATATAGAGATACAAAACGGCATGCACAATTGTACGTTTACAAATTAGAAATGTGACAGAATACAAAAAAATCAAGGTCGATCCAAAGTTATAAAAAGTACATTGCCGACAAAAAAAAAGAAAAAAAAAAAGAGAGAGAAGAAGTTAGTGTAATAGTAACATTACGATAGCTAGTCGCTAGAAGAGATTGAAGTTTGGTCCGCCAGTGGAACATATTAACTTATTGTTTATCTTCTCATGTTCCCTAAAACCCTTTTTAAGCCCCAATTACAAAACAATGTTAAAGTGAAATAGAGTCGAATCAAGAAAACCACTCCACAGTCCAGATGCAACTAGCTGTTCTTCTTCCTAGATGTCGACCAAGATCTTGCTAAATCTTCTTTTAAAGGAAAAAGATATAAGATACAAGTTCATACCCAAATACATATGAAATTGACAATTTCAATGAAATAGAATTATGCACTTATAAGTTAGATATATGTTCCATGAAGTTGACGATTGTATATATATATATATATTTTTTTTATTGTCTAAAATATTATTTTGTAATACAAATTTTGAGAACAACTATAAAGACACTCTTCCACTCCACAAATATCTTCACAACCATGAACAGGTACGTTTGCACTACGCTGAAGATTACTTAAGAATTATTCTAAATTTTAGAAATATTGAATAATTTTAAATTTTTAGTATTAATAATAATTATTGCCTGTTGGCATATATAGTCGGTTGTTCTTTAGACGGTCAACAATTTAGGAAAAGTCACTTTTCTTTTCTAAGAAAATCTTAGTTTTAAAATTCTTGTATATATTTTTCTTCGTCAATTTTTGTTTTATATATAATGCTGATATCAAGTCGGAGCATATATTTTATCCTGAGGCGTGATGTTATATATTCTTGTAGACGATAAAATGTGCTAACCGGTGTAATTGTGCAAATGCATAGATTAACTAATTAATGCATGCATAAATTTCATCCATACCCGGCGATCGGGCGATGTATGGATGGATCTATCGACGATCTCCTTCACTGAAAGCAATGAAGAAGTTGAGGCGGAGCCATATACAAAGTTACGAACAAAATCCATCAGAACAGAGCTGATCTCTTAGCCGAAAAACAGTGAAACAATCTATATTGCAAGTAGAAGTCTTCTAGAATCTGTTTTAAAACAAGAATGGTATAGTTCGTGTATTTCTCCGCGCTAGACATGTAGGCTGTTGCCGTACCTAATCTTGATTTTTATTTCTTCTTGGTATTAACATAATTTGAAAAGACAATTTAGCAATCAATGTAGATTACGACATCTTAAAAGTTAGAACAATCTCTACAAAGCTACAACTAATAATTCAAAAAACTTGGTATACTTTTCAATCCATCTGGTTTCATAACTTCATAAATAGACTTGGTCAATTCATTTACAAAAATGTTTATATCTTTCTAAAAATCTGTAAGTTTCAGTGTAACTACATTTCAATTATTGATCTTCGTTTATGTTTTCGTCTTGTATAACCTTAACGCATAGAAAAAGATGAATTTTCACTTAAAAATAATAGATTAGGATCATGTTACGTGCATGTGAATGTTAAAGATAATACAAAAGTATAGAGTTATAGTTGGTCCATATGTGTCTAAACTCATTAACACATCATCATCATCATCGTCAAAAAGGAGCCTTCTGTGTACGTAGCCGTGACTTCCCATGTGCCTTCTCTTTCCCTTTCTCACAACCCGTGACATTAACTTGCTTCACTATACGACAAAACCTTTACTTCACAACGACTTTTTTTTTTGTATTTGCATTTCCCTCGGTTCTTGGCGTACCGTACCGGGTTTTTCCATTTTGGAATGATCCGGTTCTTGGAATTTAGCTTTATAATAAAAACGCAAATGCTTATTTATGTGGTCTTAAATTCTCTGTTCAGATTCTTTTGTTCACACATCTCCCCCACAAGTTGTATAATCTGACCACAATTGTCAAACAAGTCACTAAATTTCCACAAATACCAGCTTACCAAAAAAACTTAAAATTCGTCCAAAATTTGGAATGAATTGACGATTTTTTGTTAAAGTATCGTACTGATGTGAGTTGAGGTTAGTTGAATGCCATTTTCAATTAATTTTTAAAATAGTACGGTTTGGTACTTATATGAGTTGTATAAACCGAAAATAAACTGAAAAAACCGGTTTTGTGAAAACGTTAAACCGACGCGTGGTGTTGGTGAAAAGGTGATTGGGCGAGAAGCCTAACCTGTTGTCGCTGCTTGTATGTCACTTAGGTGGGCATCTAAAGAAAAAACCACTTGTTTCCTTATATTCTTTTTTTTTTTTTTTTTTTTTATTTAATTTTTTTTTTTTTTTTTTTTNTTCTACCATCTCCACAAATTCCAACAGCTCTAGCTCAAGAATAAATAAACCCACAAAAAAAAAACTAAAATTCCAGAAGAAGAAGAAGAAGAGGAAGCATGAATGGAGAAGAAAGCTTCGTTGAAGATTGCTTTGAGTTTGTTGAAATCGATCCTTCTGGAAGATATGGAAGAGTATGATTCTTCTGAAATGAATAAAATTTCATACTTTGTTTTCCTAAAGATTTGATTTTGTTTTGTTCTTTGTTTTTGGGTCAGTACGATGAAATACTTGGCAAAGGCGCTTCAAAGACAGTGTAATCGCATTTGTCTTCTCTCTTTGTTTTTCTTTCAATTTACCTTCTCTGTGGAAAACGTTTTTTTCTGTAGCGTCACAACTTTAAAAAAAAACTCATTTTTAATTGTTTAAATATTATTGGTTACTTAATCCAAAACACTGTTCTTGTTTTGGTTCAAATTTCAGGTACAGAGCGTTTGATGAGTACGAAGGAATAGAAGTGGCATGGAACCAAGTGAAGCTTCGGAATTTCACAAGGAATCCAGAGGAATTAGAGAAATTCTTCAGAGAGATTCATCTGCTTAAGACCTTGAATCATCAAAACATTATGAAATTCTACACTTCTTGGGTTGATACCAACAATTTGTCAATCAATTTCGTCACTGAGCTCTTCAACTCTGGCACTCTCAGACAGTAAGTACTTCAATCTTATGTCTTTGTGACATTGGTTTCATATTCTTAATCCAAAATCTGAAATGGGTACTTTCAAAGTTCAAATCTTTTAAGACCATTATGATGTTCTTGTAAATTTGTAGGTACAGGCTGAGACATAGAAGAGTGAATATTAAAGCAGTGAAGCAATGGTGTAAGCAGATTCTAAAAGGTCTACTCTATCTTCATAGCCGGTCTCCTCCAATTATCCATAGAGATCTCAAATGTGACAACATCTTCATCAATGGAAACCAAGGTGAAGTCAAGATCGGTGACCTTGGACTCGCTGCCATTCTTCGTAAATCACATGCCGTTCGCTGTGTTGGTACAAACATCTCATCACATTATTGGATTCTTCAAACCTTTTCAAACATTATTGGCTTCATTAATAATGTTTTGAAAACACTTTGGACCTACCTTTATGATGTGTAAAGGGACCCCCGAGTTCATGGCTCCTGAAGTGTACGATGAAGAATACAATGAGTTGGTTGATGTATATGCTTTTGGAATGTGCGTGTTGGAGATGGTCACTTTCGATTATCCTTACAGCGAATGCACACACCCTGCACAAATCTACAAGAAAGTTACCACGGTAAAAATGATCTTGAACATCTTCATTTTTGCTAATTTGAGGTCAGTTCTTGCTTTTAACACTCTTTCATTATTTCAGGGGAAAAAGCCAGAAGCTTTTTACTTACTGAAGGACCCTGAGGTTCGTGAGTTTGTTGAGAAGTGTTTAGCTAACGTGACGTGTAGGCTCACGGCTTTGGAGCTTTTGCAAGACACTTTCTTGCAAGAAGATGTGGAGGGGTTTGATATGAGACCTATTGATTACTACAATGGTTATGATGAAACTGGCGGCTTCCTTAGACAACCTCTGATCGATCCTCAACCCACTCTTTACCATGATGAACAGTTTGAGTCGCAGATATGTGAGATTGATCTTTTCGCTCAAGACGATGATGAGGAAGATCTCGACCATGCTGACATTTCGATTAAAGGGAAGAGAAATGGTCATGATGGGATTTTCTTAAGGCTCAGAATCTCTGATGCAGAAGGTAAATGAATCCAACAAAGCAAAAGTTTCAATCTTTTCGAAAATTTGTCAAGATTATATCATAAAGGTTTCGACTTTATGTGAATTTACAGGACGGATAAGGAACATTTACTTCCCGTTTGAGACAGCGATCGACACAGCGTGGAGTGTAGCAGCTGAGATGGTGTCTGAGCTCGACATAACGAATCAAGATGTTACGAAGATCGCGGAGATGATCGATAAAGAGATCGCTGCGTTAGTCCCTGATTGGAGAATCGATCACAAGGTAACAGAGAGTAGTGAATCGAATCTGAGCAAAGGAGGAGGATTCTGCGGGAATTGTGCTTCGAATGAGTATATACAAGAGACTGTCTCATCAAACAGCGAACTTTCCGGAGAAAAATCTCATCATCATCATCATCATCATCATCATCAGTTTGATTGTTCTTCAATTCACGGTAGGTTCGAGGAGATAAGTTACCAAATGGAAGGACAAGAACAACACGGAGGAGGTAATGTTGTTGTCGAAGGTAACAATAATGGGATTCATTACGCGGATATTTGGGGGATGAGAGATTCGCGTTCTGATGACGGAGGAGAAGAAGAACAGAGCTCGGCGAGTTTGGATTTGAATCCGACGGGGAAGGTTAAAGGAGGCGGTGGTGATTGGTGGTCGGAGAATGAGATCAGGAGAGAGTTGAGATGGCTTAAGGCGAGGCATAAGATTCAGCTTACGAGAGTTAGAGATCAGATGACGATCTGTGAGAAACCGACGGAGATCTCAGCTTCGCCGCCTCTTCTTTACAGGGCGATTTCGCTTCCGGTCGACGCCGTCGATATATGATGAGATTGTAATTTGAAAAATGTAAAGTCTAAGAGCAAAGGCATTGCATAACCCCTATTACTTCAAGAACTTTAGAATTTTTTAATAATAAAAATATTAATTTTTTAAGTTTAGAGTTTAATTAAAAATTTTGGAAATTCGGTTTGGGTTCTTTATAATTATTAATTTTTTTTTTTTAATTTTTATAAAATGGAAGGAAATGATAACATTCATAATAACTAAAATAAATTATTACATAAAACACAAATCAAACATATATTACGAAGAAAAACAGACATATTTTTAAAAATTTGAAAACATGATTAAGAACCAAATTTATTCCAAATATGCTCAACCAAATCAGCTTTCAATTGGTGATGCTTTTGTTCATCACGAATATCAGTTCGATTAGCCATCATATTGTGAACATTTGAAGGTAATTCCTCAGAACTCATAACATGTACTTGAGATGACCCGTTTCCGTTGTCTTTTCCTTGTTGAAATTCTGATTCGTTATATTGAGGGCCACTGTTTCTTTCATCTTCCACAATCATATTGTGTAACATATGATACATGCCTTGATTATATACCCTATCTTTTGCTTATCCATAGTAAGAGCCGGGTTTCTGACAATTGCAAACCGAGCTTGCAACACTCCAAAAGCGCGCTCAAATTCTTTTCGGGCAAATGATTGATGGTCACAAAATAAACTTGCTTTCGGTTCTTGTGGCCGAGCAATTGGTTTGACGAAAGTCGACCATTTCAGATATATACCATCGGTGAGATAGTAAGCCATCTTGTATCGGTGTACATTAACAGAGAACGACACATTTGGAGCTCGACCTTATAATATATCATCAAACAAGAAAAGATAAGAGCTTTGAAAGCATACAACAAACGGGGGACTATTTGAGAGCTACATCAATTTGACAAGACAATTTGAAAACACGAAGAGCATTTCAAGTCACAGATTTAAATGGATTTCACCAAATCAGAAGTCTAGTTTATCCTAAGAAAACGAGAAACAAGAGTATATTGCAGAATGTCTAAAATAATACTTAACAATCGTAAACACGAACTATCAATACTTAACAACCATAACAGCAGTTTTAACCCAATCTAAACCCAACTCGCAATCCTTAACAAATCTATATCATTGATACAATCAGCAAATTTGTAAAATAAACCGATACACCCTAAACGATTCACACCAAATTCAAACAGAGATAAGAAATCAATGATTCACACCCTAAACGATTCACACTAATTCATGTTATACACCTCAATTTTAGTCACAAACTTGAGATCTTTTGGTGTTCCGGAATCACCGGAGCTCGAAGAACGAAACTCGACGAGTTTCAGGAGGAAGCGCAAACGACAGGGGAAAAGAAGATCTCGACGGTTTCATCAGAGCAAAAGAGAAAACGGAGAAACCGAAGAGATTTTGGTTTTCGCAAAAGGAAAAAAAAAATTCTAAGTGCCGACAATATTATTCCCGCCGAGCGTTCTCTGCACGACACCTGGCGTCAGCTGCCGAGTAGATACGTCGCCAAAGCCTCTTCGGGGAGAGACGGGTTTGGGCTTGCCACCTGTGTAATTAATTTCGTTTTTTTTTTTTTTGGATTTCAGAACTCAGCATAAGCTGTGCAATGCCTTTGCTCTAAGAGCAGCTGCATCGTTGGGTTCTTCCCACAAACAAAAAAAGAAAAAAAAGAAAAATAGTGACATGGCGGATGATGTGGCGAACTCAAGGCAGAGTCGCCTCTCTGCGAAGCAGTTGTGGAGTCGAGTACCGTTTCGCCACTTGTCATTATCCGATTGAGTTTTTTTTTTTCTTTTTTTGTTTTTTTTTTGGAAAAATCATTTTTTTTTTATTTCGAAAACTGTTTTTTAAACAAATCCATGTGGTTTATGCGATGTGGGTGCTCTAATTATACAGTTTTATTATTGTATTTTTGCATAATTTTTTAACTTCTGTCATCAGTCTTCGTTAATCAATACAACTAAACCCCCGAAGTCTCGGTGACACATCAACATTTTTAATCTCTTAAAACAAACAGCCAATGGAAACATTTGGATTAATACAGATCAGCTTTATTTTTCGGTTTACTTGCCACCTCTTCCTCCAAACCGGGCACGTCATATTCAAAACCAATCTGATTTCTTTGTTCTATCAACCTGGTTTGATTTCATTCTTCTTCCCCATTTCTCCGTTCCCGAGTGACGAGCATAAGCCATTCCGAGACACAATCTATCATTTCATTTTGGTTTCATTCTTCTTTCCCTATCTTCTGCCTTCGTTTTTGGTTGCTTCGTTGATGCGATAGTGTTGATTTCGCCTTAATCCATGGTAAATTGATTTCCGATTTCGTAAATGGAAACCTAAAATACAAACAGGATGCAACAAAGTTTGTTTGGGATAAAAAAAAGATTTGGACCAAAAAAACAAGAAAATAAACACCTAGATGGTCAAGTTATAATCAAAAAAGTACATGAAAATAAATACAAAATATAGTTATATCTAAGGAATCGTTTATGAAAATAATAATTATTTTCTACAACTTCTAATAATATTTTTGTCCAAAAATAAAAAACACCAAGGTGGCAAAAAATAATAACATAACAAGCAACAAAATAAATTCCAATAGCCCTATTAACTAACATCAAATAGAAATTATTTTCAAATAATTATTATTACACAAATAAATTTTAAAAAACAATTTCCCATGGCGTAGCGCGGGTCAATTTCTAGTAATCTTCAAACTTCGTTAAATTAAATTAAACACAGACTTAACCGAATCTGAAATTACTCAAACTTTCATCCCAATAAAGTTTTCATTTTCAGCTGCTTAACCGAAAGTGTTCAAAATTTGATTACCGGTTCGGTTAATTGAAATTCTGAATTTGGCTCAAGGAGAGTCGAAGCGTCGTCGTTTGGCATACAAAGTGGTCGTATACTCTCTCTTGTTGTTTCTGTGGGGTCTTCTTCTTCATTTCAGCTGCCAACAAATGGAGATGTCGTCTGCGTCCGCCATGTTTGGTCAATCCTCTGCTCAGCTTGTGAAGCCTAACCTCGGGTTTATGGGTTTACTTTCTCGGAGAGCGACGATCGTTTCTTCTTCTTCTTCTTCTTCGATTCCTCGATTTTTGCGGATGGAATCTCAATCTCAGCCTCGCCAATCTATCTCCTGCTCTTCTTCTCCGAAAGAGAACGTTTCTCAGTCGAACTCTTCTTCTTCCTCCTCTGTCGAGTCAGGTCAGTTTTTGGAACTAGATGCGGCTGAAATGGAAGCTCATTTCTTCTTTGATTGATTCTTATGGCCAAGTTTTGTTTTTTTGTTCTCAATTAAAAAACGTCTCTTTTTGTTTGGTTTTGGGTGATGCGATCAGCTCGAATTGGAGAAGTGAAGAGAGTAACAAAGGAGACGAATGTGTCAGTGAAGATCAATTTGGATGGCACTGGAGTTGCAGATAGCTCCACTGGAATTCCTTTCCTTGACCATATGTTAGATGTAAAGTCTTTACCTTTCTTTATTTCAATTTATTGGGTTTTGATTTAATCAGTTTCAGCCTCTATGATATGACTTTTCCTTGGGAATAGAGCTTATTTGATTGATTATTAGATTGTTGACTAATGTTACCTCCTTGTCTTTTCTTGGTTAGCAACTTGCTTCACATGGCTTGTTTGATGTGCACGTTAGAGCCACTGGTGATGTCCACATCGATGATCATCACAGTAACGAAGATATAGCTCTTGCCATTGGAACAGTAAGTGTTACATGCCGTCTTTCGTTTTGTGATCTTCTTTGGGATGCTGCTGTAATGAAAATGAAATGAAATCTGTGGATATTTGTTTCTTCTCTAGGCTCTGTTAAAGGCCCTTGGTGAGCGTAAAGGGATTAACCGGTTTGGTGACTTTACAGCTCCTCTAGATGAAGCGCTTATACATGTTGCCCTGGTACGAAATTGTGAAACTTTCGGTGGCATCTGTGTTCATTCTCTCACTCGCGTACTGCTTATAATGAACAAAAACCTATTTGCAGGACTTGTCTGGTAGACCATATCTTGGTTACAACTTGGAGATTCCAACTCAAAGAGTAGGAAACTACGACACTCAGGTTCTTCATCCCTAGAGTTTTCCTCTTTTAGTTTCTATTTTCGGGTGCTACTCTGTTGTTTAGTAATCATTGTATACTTTTTGCATTTGTTGTAGTTGGTGGAACATTTTTTCCAGTCATTGGTGAATACTTCCGGTATGACACTTCACATCCGGCAGGTATATTGTCATTCCAATCTTCCTAAAGCAAACAACAAATTTCTTGAATCTATAATCTGATTGGAATGTTTTCAACAATTGTTTTGGTACAACTTACAACAGCTTGCTGGTGAAAACTCTCATCACATTATAGAGGCGACCTTCAAGGCCTTTGCCAGAGCTCTACGACAAGCAACAGAGAATGATCATCGTCGTGGTGGGACGATACCAAGGTTTGACTTTTATCCTCCACATCTTATCTACTACACTCACTAAGCTAGGATAAAATATCATATAGAATGTAAGGTTGACTACAACAAAAGAAGAGAAAATCTTTAATGTGAAAACCAGTCAAATTTATCTATTAATATTCTAGTTTAAAAGCATATAGCTCTCTGTGGATCCTGAGGATGCATCTTTGCTCTCTTGATGAGAGATTAGTGTTTGGATTTAAACAATATGTATATCCTTTGAAAACACGGATGAGGTTTTGATTGCTTTTTTCGGATTTTGCAGCTCAAAAGGAGTCTTGTCACGGTCTTGAGAGCTTAGCAATCGCTAGACAGCTCCCAGATTTCACTCTTTAACTATAGGAACGTGAATAAGAGAGTGAAGATCACACAATTCGGAAGATGATGGCTTCATCTTTTGTATGAATCTGTTGATGGAGAGTGTTCTGTATCTCAAACAAGTGATATATATGATCAACTCAGAAACTTAGATCAACGTGAAAGGAGGACTCTGTAATTTTGCTAGAGAAAGAGTCAAAATGTTTTGTTTCTGTATGTTTAAACGACAGCGTTTTTAACGGCTTCGATAACGGCGCCGTTTCGTGCCTCCAGAGGTTTTATTACCGTCTTCCTCGCACGTCAATGATTGAGCCGAATCATCGTCTCAGAAATTTTCACAGAAAGACCCAACCCTAAATAAATCTCGTACTCGAATCAGATTTCGTCCCCAGCGAATTGCTTGAAGGTAGAATCAGATTACGAAGATCAAAACCACTTCACGGCCTTTGATGATGGTCGGGGCCAACAATACCAAGTCATCCACAAATAAGCCTCCGGCGTCATCCGCTCCAACCGGTGCTGCTGCTTCTTCCTCCTCCCATGACCCTAAATCTCGTTGGGCGTCAAGCAACAACGATGGTGGAAGCAGTAAGAATAACAATAACAACAACAATAATAGCAATAGCAAGCCGACGACTGGTGGTGTCCAGAAAAACGCCGATACGAAACTGCCGAAGCCGAATCCTTCTCCTAAGCTAGCTCCGGCACCGAACCAATCACATCCGAATCACTCCAATCCAACAGCTCAATCTTCACGTCCCGCGCCAGGTTCTGCTTTACATGCGGCTTCTTATCCATTCCCAGATTCGTCGGCGGCGCTTGGTGCTCCTCCTGCGCCGACTTATGGGTTCCATATGCTGGAGCGGCGTACGATCGTTCTCGTTGACGGAAGTGTCCGATCCTACTTCGCGCTTCCGCCTAATTACCAGGACTTCCCTCCCCGAAGCCGACTCGCTGATCCGGCTGCTAATAGATTTATGGGACCGGAATTTGGCCGATTCCCTCCGTTTCATCCGGAAGAATTCCGAGATCAGCGACAGCTTTGGGATCGCCAGGAAGGTTCGATGAAACGGAAATATCCAGGTGAAGAAGAATTTGATAGGAGGGACGAGAGAGGTGAAATGATGAGACAAAGACAGCAGTTTATGCATTATGCGAATCCTAATGATCAGCCGCGTATGGCGGGGACGAGTAGTCCCTTCCGGAGAGATGTTGGAGAAGATGCCAGAGCAGCTAAGCATATGCGGATAGGATCAAGTAGACATGAGAATGGAGCTCAGGAGCTTAAGCATTTCCAGGTCAGTGACCAGGTTGCGATAAAGAAATCGTTTTTGGATTTTGTTAAGCGAATTTATGAGGACCCGTCAGAGAAGAAGAACTACTTGGAGAACGGGAGTAAAGGGCGGCTTCAGTGTCTCGTCTGTGGCAGGTTTGATGGGTTTCAGTCTTTTTCTTGTGTTTGCTTTTTGCTTAGGTGCTGTTTGCTTGTGTTGGAGACTCTTATTGCCTTGTTCTTGATGGTTGCTTTGATTGGTCAATTGTGTCTTAGATGGATAAATGAACATGACGAAAGTAAGAGAGAATAGTAAATTACCTGGAATTTTTTGTTACTTTCTGTCTGATTAGTATGTTCACAATATTGCACTTATATTGACATGCTTTAGTGTTTCTTGTTCTGAGAGCAAATTGTGTACTATTGCTGATTAGCTTAACGTTGTTAGCTTCCATTCATATTGTTCCTTGTTTACGATATATTTAACCAATACCATGATTTGGGTTAATTCCCTACCGAAAAGCCTCTTAGATTATTCAACTTAGCGATATTACTTTGATTTTAGGTGTTATTCAACTTAGTTCTCGTTCTTTGCACCTACTGCTACCTTGACTGCTCTTTTGCTGGCTTTAAAGCAGAAAAAGGTTGCGGGTTTTCTGATATATCATGGTTTTTATGGGTTTTTGCCATGATATAAGTCTTGTATATAGAGTCTTTTTAATGTTTNTATTTTGATCCAGTTTATTTAACCATCATACACTGGATTCTTTTTTGGAACTAATGTTGCATCTCATTTGTTTAAATCGTTGTTCCACATCAAATTCATTTTTGGATATTTATGGACTCAAGTTATTGGTCCTTGCCTTTTGCAGGCTTATTTTTTATGCTTAGTACAGTATTATGGTAGTTTTTTGCTGCCGATTAAAATTAGAATGCTTATATGTCTATGCTAATTTGTGTTTTTTATGGTCACCCGCCTTACTGTTTAATCTTCTCAGGATTATTTCAATTTTGAATAGATTATCAAACATAGCTGCTATTCAATTTTTGTAATCATGGTACTGCTCCTTCTTATTAGCGGTAGGTGACACTCCTACTCGTATCATTAGTAAGCCAACTTGGAATCTGAGTTGGGCAGTTTTTG
>OVBC01001856.1:0-19602 GCA_900406465.1 Noccaea caerulescens
CTGTTACAAATTGTTAGTTATGAACATTTAATTTAATTGAATTATTAGTGAGGTTACCATAGAAAATATGTAAAATCAATGAAGTTATTATTATTATTATTATTATTATTATTATTATTATTATTATTATTATTTTGTGTGAAATTCAAGTTTTATATGAATAGATTAAATTAATTTCATCATTTTTTTTGTTGGAAATCATTTGAATAGTAAAATATCAAATATCTTATGTATGTTTGCAGGAATTTTATGTATATTTTAATTGTGTTTTTTATATGAAATAAATATTTTCATGAACAAAATTTTATGTGTATGATTTAATTAATTGTATGTGGTTTTAATTAAAAAAATTTGGTGGACATCATTTGCATTGTAAACTATCAACATATTTATATATAGATTTTTAAATTTTTTTATATATTATATTTATATATATATTATAAATTTTTTTATCAATTAGTTTATATGAATTAAATAATTGTTTGACATAAAAACTTAATGAAGAAAAATTGATGTTGAATTTAAAAAGATGACATGTGTTTGCATGAAATAAATATGATTTAATTATATAGTTTATATTAAATAAATATTTGTTTGATAAAAAAACTTAATTGATGTTGAATTAAAAAATATACATATTTCAAAAATTTGGAGTGAGATATTCTCACGCATTATCGAGGCCAAGAAATTAGAACCAAAACAAAACGATACAATCCCGGTTTGTTTGACGAAGTAAACCGGGTAAAATAAAACCAACATTCTCACTCTAACCGAATTTCTCTCTCTCTTCTCAGCAATTTCTTCGCTTGTAGAGTTTTGTCTTTCTCTCTTCTCGCGCCGTTCACTAAAATCCCTTAATTTGGATCTGGGAATAAGCATCTGTAACGTGGTAAATGCTGAAGCTTACTCATCTCTTCTGCATCTTTTGTTTCTCTTTTGGGGTTTCTTAGTTCATTTGAGTGGATTCCTATTTTCGTTGTTAATTAGGTTTTGTTTTTTTGTTCTCTTTTCCAATTACTCTTCTCTGAAGAGAAGATGGATCGTATCAGCAGTCTACCAGACGAGGTTCTTTGTCTAATATTGTCTCTTCTCCCAACAAAGCAGTCTGCTTTAACATCGGCACTCTCTAAGAGATGGCTCCATCTCTGGAAACTTGTTCATAATCTTGACATCGATGACTCTGTCTTTCTCCATCCGGAAGAAGGTAAAGGGCAAAGGGAACAAATTCGACAGAGCTTCGTTGATTTCGTGGACAGTGTACTGGCTAGGCAGGGTGATTCTCCTATCAAGAATTTCACTCTCAAGTGTATAACTGGTGTCCATCAAGATGTTGTGAAACGTTGGATACGTATTGTGCTGCAGCGTGGTGTTTCCGACCTTAATCTTTCTACTGATTTCTCTCTCGATGATGTAACCGTGTCAAGTGCGAGCCTCAGGAAGCTAACGATCCACGGCGGCACCGGTTGTGAAGAGTTTGTAAATCCAAAGAGCATTTCGTTTGATACTCCGAATGTGTTTTACTTAAACTATTCTGGTCTAGTTGCCGATGACTATCCAGTAGTTAAGATGAGAAGCTTATTTGTGGCTCGAATCAATCTTATGTTAAGTGAAGATCATATCGAGAGAATAAGAGCGCCAGATGATGTTTTGTTAGAGAATGGTGAGGTTTTTGTTCTGCGATTTGTCAATGTGTTGTCGCTCGTGTATGGCATACGAAATGTTCAGATACTTACCTTACTTGGTGATACTCTCGAGGTTAGTTTTCTTATTTTCTTCTTTCTGGTCTACTTGTGAACCATTAGTTGCAAATATGTCTTAGTTGTGGTGTGTTTTTTTCTTGTTTTCAGGTGCTTTCTCTATCCTGTGAATCGCTGCCGGTGTTCAAAAACCTCAAAACATTCATTATTACGAGTAACAAGGATCGAGGATGGCAAGCAATGCCTGTTATTCTAAGGAACTGTCCACGTTTAGAAACTATAATCTTTAAGGTTAAAATTATATGAAGGAACCATGAAACTATGTGTTAAAGAATGCTTCTTCCTATTTGCAGTAACCTTGATCTCTCCTTTTATGGTTTCAGGGTCTTTTGCATCATGTGACAGATAAATGCGGAGATGCGTGTCCTTGCATATCTCGGGAAGACAAAGGTCATTCACTGACATCTTGTCCGGTGAAAACGATAGAGATTCAAGGGTTTCGAGCGACAATGAAGGAGATGACCATGATTAAGCACTTGTTGGACTATTTTCCGTGTTTGGAGGAGATGAAGGTGTTCATTGAAGAGGATGATCCTACACAGCTCAAAAACCCTGAAGTGTCTAGACTTGTCTTGGAGATGTTTGAACTCTACAACATCTCATCGAGTTGCGATGTCCAGCTCCTGGTGAGTGATTCCTTGGATAAGAAGTGGGCTGCACAAGGACATATGCCACATATCTGAAGGAACAAAACTTGCTCATCGTTTTCCCAAACTTCCCGTTTAATTTTGTTTAATCGGCTTGAAAAACCGTCTCAAGCCAAAACTGCAAAACCTGAATCTGTTTTCCATTCTTTTTAACATTTGTCAGAGTTTGGTCATTGTCTTTTCGTTGATCTTACCATACTTTTTCATGGGATTTGTGTTTAAAGTGATTCCTCAACTGACGTTTCTTCTGTTTGGTTTTTCTAGTTGACTTCTTAACTGATCTGAAACTGATTTGATCACACTCAAATCAGAGAACCCTTCCCAAACCAAACCAATTGGGGACAGTAAATTTGAACCTGAATCTGTTTGAGAACCGGCCCAAACCAAACCAATTGGGGACGAATAAATTTGAACCAATTTCAGAACCTAATTTTCTTTTTGGTTTTAAAAAAACAACTAATAACCAGCAGCGATTGTGGCCTAGGTTTGGTTGATTGGTGACTTAAATAATCTCAGGAAGCACATCTATAGAAAACCATTGAATTAAACCGGTATCATGTTAAGAACCGGATATAACCAACATACATTCATTCAATCAACATCAACCCCTCGATTCATTTTCTGCTGTCTTCCTCTGCCATTCCCTGTATATTTTTACTTTTTCTTCGTAGCGATTAAGCACTCCCAACTCTCACTCTCACTCTTCTCACTGGACGCAAAATCCAAAATTTGGTATTGGATTAAGCATTTCTAGCGAGGTAGATTTTTATTTTCGCTGTTAATTGGGTTTCCCTCTGATAAATTTCATGTTAGAATCAATTGCTTTACCATTTCAGCTTATTGATACTGCTCTGCTTTTACATGACTTGATGATTAAACCATTGAACCTGCTTACCTGCACAATGGAACTGTTTGGTAGTCTTGTAAAAGCCTTGAGATTTGTGTATTTTAGTATACTTCTTCTTTCGTGCAGAGAAGATGGATCGTGTTAGCAGTTTACCAGACGAGCTTCTCTGCCATGTCTTGTCTTTCCTGACGACGAAGGAGGCTGCTTTGACATCGATTCTGGCCAAGAGGTGGCGCAATCTGCTTGCCTTTGTCCCTTATCTTGATATTAGCGACTCTGTGTTTCTGCATCCCGAAGAGGGTAAAGGGGAAAGCGACGAAATGAAACAGAGCTTCATGGATTTCGTGGATAGAGTATTGGCATTGCAGGGTAATTCTCCCTTAAAGAAATTCTCCCTCAAGTGTCTAAATGGTGTTGATTCAGATCGTGTGGATGGTTGGATGCGTAATGTGTTGGAACCGTGGTGTTTCGGACCTTGATCTAACAATCATTTTGGATATGGATGAAGAAGACAACTATCAGCTCTCTCCAAAATGTTTCGAGTGCAGCACACTGGTTATAACCTGAGATTAGTCTGTGCGATTGATATTCGTTGGGTTGCTGGTCGCATTTTCTTACCTTTGCTTAAGACTCGCACTCTCGACTCGGTTCGGGTTTGTTCTGGTGACTTTGAAGTTCTTCTTAATGCTCTGCCTGCCCTTGAGGAATTAGACCTGGTTGGTATACCTTGGCCAGATACGGATGTGACCGTGTCAAGTGCAAGCCTCGAGACCCTAACAATAAAGCTATGCGACGTTTCAAGCTCTTTATCATTTGATCTACCCAGACTTGTTTACATTGAGTACATCGGACTATCCATTGGTTAATATGAAAAACTTAATCGATGCTCAAATCAACTTCTTCTTAAGTGAAGATCAACTCAAGCAAGTTGAAGAACCAGATAATGATTATTGGTTTGACGAAGAAGATGCTCTCGGATATAGTATTGTCTGGAAACTCTTTCATGGCATACAAAAGGTTCCGCATCTTGACTTGTTTCCTGATACTCTTGAGGTCAGTTCTCTCTAGGAGCATAGCGGTCATGTTTGTTCGGTCACATTTTAACGAACAAGCAAAGATGTAGTTTTGAAACATGTAATTCTAAAATGTCTTGTTGTGTGTTGTCATGTTTTCAGGTGCTTTCTCTCTGTGAATCGATGCGAGTGTTCAACAACCTCAAATCATTATATATTAAGAGTAACAAGGATCGAGGATGGCAAGCAATGCCAGTTCTTCTAAGGAACTCTAGTCATTGAGGTATAAAAACCACTCATTTGCCAAACATAGAGAAAGTAGAGTTCATAGTTTGAATCCTTAATGGTCTCCTTTTATGGTTTCAGGGTCTCGTGCACCATGAGACAGATAAGTGCGGGGATGCTTGTGACTGCGTTTCTCGGGAGGACAAAGGCAGTTCACTCACATCTTGTCCAGTAAAAAAGATAGAGATTCATGGGTTTCGAGGAACAATGAAAGAGATGCACATGATAAAGCATTTCTTGGACTATTTTCCATGTTTGAAGAAGATGGAGGTCTACGTTGAAGAGAAAGATCCTACACAGCTCGGAAACCATGAAGTGTCTAAACTTGTCTTGGAGATGTTCGAACTCTACAACAATGTCCACCTCCTCGTGAATGATTATTTGCATAAGAATTGACTGGACAAGAAAACCACCTCATAGTTTTCCCAAAGTCTCCTTAGAATTTGACTTCAGTTTAATTTGGCTTGAAAACCGTCTCAAACCAAACCAATCGCAAGACCGTAATTTCTTATCTTTTTTTTTGTTTTTTCCGAATTATGTATCATTGATGGCTTGTTTTCAGCCGATTCTCTGGCAGCAAAGTTGTTCTTGGTCGTCGTCTTTACTTAAAGTTATTAGTGTGGTCACCAAGGATGTAAACATATTACATAATTTGATCAATGGGGTCAGACGAAACCGATTTAGGCTTAACCAACCCGATTAAGACATCAAACCAAGTTTCTTGAGTGTAGTGAAGAGGCATCATTCAGCTTGAAAGTTCCGCACTGTATTTTATTCCATTAAAACGACACGGTTTCAGATACATAAATATCTGACTTTTCTGACAATACGAAGAACCCTATCCCACTGGCGTTTATGGCAGAGGAAGGGTCCATCGAAATCGGAGAGAGCGAAGTAGAAGCGGATGAGCTCGGCGATTTCTTCTGCATCCACCGGAAGATATCTGAGCAGCGTCGAGGAAATTGATCTAGGATCAATTATAGGTCGCGATGGGGAAGGGCCCCTTGTCGTTTCGGCGTCTTACGAGCATCCGCCACCAGAAGAAGGGTTCTTCGGTGAAAGATGACGCCCAGATATCTTCGACGTCATCTCCACCGCCTCCTACGCCGATTAATTCTGGAGGACCGGTTGTTGGAAAGGCGAAGAAGAAAACCGGAGGAGCGAGGCTGTGGATGAGGTTTGATCGGACTGGGGCGATGGAGGTTGTTGAATGCGATAAGAGTACCATCATCAAACGCGCTTCCGTTCCCGCTAGGGATTTGAGAATCCTTGGCCCTGTTTTCTCTCACTCCTCTAACATTCTCGGTGAGATTTTGTAGAACTTCAATCCAATTCAAATGCTCTACTTTCTCTGTAGATTGAGAATCAGTATATCAATCCATTTCTCAATCTTTGTTTTGGCTGTGCAGCGAGAGAGAAAGCTATTGTTGTGAATTTAGAGGTGATAAAGGCAATAGTTACAGCAGAAGAAGTGCTGATTTTGGATCCTCTTCGTCCTGAAGTTCTTCCACTTATTGACAGACTAAAGCAACAGTTTCCTCAGAGTAATTCACTCGAAGCTTCTGCAAATGTACAACCTCCTCTTGATCCAGAATCTTCAGAAGGGTTGCAGAGTGAGCTTCCTTTCGAATTCCAGGTCCTGGAGATCGCACTCGAGGTTGTCTGCTCAATTGTTGAAACCAGTGTGGCAGCTCTTGAGACAGAAGCTTGGCCTGTCCTTGATCAACTAACCAAGAACGTGAGCACGGAGAATCTTGAATACGTACGAAGTTTGAAAAGTAATCTCACTCGATTACTAGCCCGTGTACAAAAGGTATTACGTTTTCTCTTGTTACTGTAAATGTTGTGCGATGGATGAAATCATAGAGATTGTTGTTTGCATGATTCAGGTGAGAGACGAGCTCGAGCATCTGTTGGATGACAACGAAGACATGGCAGACTTGTACTTGACAAGGAAATGGAACCAGAACCAGCAAACGGAGGCAATTCTTGCGGGGACAGCGTCAAACAGCATTGTCGCATCGAATCTTCACCGGCTTACTACATCAAACAGAAGCGCGAGTATGGTGACAAGCAATATGGATGAAGACGACGTGGAGGATCTGGAGATGTTGCTGGAGGCGTACTTTATGCAGCTGGAGGGGATGCGGAACAGGATTCTTACGGTGAGAGAGTACATTGACGACACGGAAGACTACGTGAATATACAACTGGACAATCAACGTAACGAGCTGATCCAGCTGCAGCTGATACTGACGATGGCCTCGTTTGCGATAACTGCAGAGACGTTGTTGGCGACCACGTTCGGAATGAACATACCATGTCCATGGTACCACATGGATGGCGTCTTTGGGCACTTTGTGTGGAGTATTTCTGCGTTTTGCATTGTGCTTTTCATGGCCACTCTTGGTTACGCCAAGTGGAAGAAGCTGCTTGGCTCATAATCTCTCTCTCTCTCTCTCTCTCTCAAACCCCATTGGACGTGTTAAGTATGTATATTCCTGGGCTGGACACTAGTCAAGCTGAAATTAAGAAGTGAATTTGGTGCCTTTGTGTTGTGGTTGTTATTTGTGAGCAATGGTTGTCACTTGAAACAAGATCACTAGTGACGTAAACTGAGAGAACCCGATTAAAGCAAATTACTGGTGGGAAAAGTCAAATAGAAAACAAGTTAATAAGCAAACTCCAACATGAGAGATCAACAAAAACAAGTGTGCGCAAAAGCAGATTTAAGGTTCCAACAGATTTTTGAAGCTAGTGAGGCCGATGTTTGTGCCTCATGTATCTTGCAGTCAACAGAAGCTCTCGGAATCATTATCAAATCCATGGTGATTTGCAACTCTTCCTTGTCAGTTCTTGGCCAAGTATTTGAGCAAGCACGAACGCGAGACCATTGCCAGAACAGGGCAAGAAGAAAGAAGCTTTTGGAACGAACAACCACCAACCACAAAAGACTGTAGAACCGAACTGAACGAAGAAAGAGAGTCTTAAGCGCAGGTAGTAAAGCATTCTCAAGGAGCAAATCAATACCAAACCCGCTTCCTAGTTTCAGCTTAACAACTGTCTTGCAAGTGAAGACCTCTAATGGCAATGCGTATCCTTGTTTAGCGTTTATGTTGAATTCAAGACCCAAGACGCCACTCTTGAGAACATGACATAGACAACGGTTGACATGAGCATAACGAGCTGGCTCAACAGGCTTGGAAGACATTAGAGAGAGTTTCCTAATGCGGAAAACTAGCCGGTAAAGCCAATACTCACTCCATCATTCTATCCATCGTTTTGCCAAAACCAAGGAAACATTACTAGTCAGAAAAAGGGAAACTCAACTAATTCCAATGGAGATTTCAACCACAGTGACACATTATAATCACCGAAAAAAGACCCACTGCAAACAAAATATATAAACCGAGAAAATTAATATTTTGAATCTCCATTACGAAAACATAAAAAAAAATATATATATATATTTGCTAGCCAAAGAGATGAGAAAAGTCGTTACCTAGCTTTGATATAGATGCGAACCAAGTAGAAAATCCCCAAGGTAAGTAACGCGCCTTGTCATTTTCAGTTTCTGGTTTCGTCTCCGTATCTCGCGATCTCAATTGTCGATCCGAGCGTTGACTTTCCAATGGATTAGAATTCTTATCTTACGATAGGGAATTTCTGATTTTGCTTGATTACCTTTTGTTTGTACAATCACTAGGATCTAAATCGAGCTTCGATTTGTGGGATTCTGATTCTGGTGCTAAATCGAGGTCGAGGGTTTCAGGTTTATGAATGATTGATCAGGTGGATTCGGATCTCTACATTGTCTCCAGATTGGGTATACTTTCCATAGATTGATATTTGAGATTGCTTTCCTCTGCCTATGGATACGTCTCGTGGAGAGGCTGGAGAAGCTAGTGGATGTGAAAGTAAGGCTATTGTGAGTCTAAATAGCAGCAAAATTGAAGACCAGATTTCTGAGGAAGAAGAAGAAGAAGAAGAAGAAAGCGAGTCACAGTGTTTGTTGCCTCCAAGGAAAGGAGGAATGTCGACAAGTAGTGACAAGATAAAGAGGACTGTGCAGTGGAATGACAACAAAGGAGACAATCTCGCTGAGGTTTTAGTATATGAACCAAGGTAATTGATTCTTCATAAGAATTCAAAAGGAACAAAATCTGTTTGTTTCCTTCAACTTTCTTACTTGATTGCGATGCTCTTATCTTTTATTTGTTCTGCCTCTTCTGCTTACATGTTAACCAAAGATGAGATCAATATCATAAACCTTAGGTAGGTTAGTGTTCATTTGGCTGTTACCATGGTTTTGTTTAGGAATGGCTTTTGTTCTCGCCTCTCTTATAATTGTTGGTTGTTTGTTCCCTTGGCTAATTCATAACGAGATTATATGTCTTACTTCTTTCTTCCTCCCTTTTATGCTTGCAGCGAAGTAAGCGATGCAGAGGATGCAGAGGATGATGACTCAGATTCCTGCATCTGCACAATTATGTAGTCCGCAATCAACCACCATTAACATGGAGTTTTAACAGTGAGCTCTTCCTTGTATCTGACTTCTTTTCAGCAATCCATTTTTGTGAGGGAAGCGAGTGGAGATCATCACAGTCACACAAGTGTCTGGTTTTGTGCTAAGGACTTCTGACATGAAGCCAGTTCCAAGCGAGGGATGTAGACTTCATAAAGCTATGTCATATCGTTTCATGTAAAAAACGTTTCATTGTGATGAAGAAAAAAATTGTGTTTTGTTGTTTGTTTTTGTAGCATTTCTGATTCTTTGTGTGTGCACGAATATTGATTTCCCATTTTCGGGTTTATATGTTTGTTTCTGCAACTAAGACGAGATAAACAAAAAAAAAAAAATGGAAACAGATACAGGTTTTGCAATTGGATTGTTTTGAGACTGTTTTCAAGCCAATTAAACAATACTGAACTGCAAAGTCAAATTCTAATTCTAAGGGAAGTTTAGCAAAACCATGAGCAAGTTTAGTTTTGTTCTTCACATATGTCCTTGTGCAGCCCACTTCTTCTTCAAGAAATCACTCACCAGGAGCTGGACATCGCAACTCGATAACTTCTTGCAGAGTTCAAGCATCTCCAAGACAAGCTTAAGCACTTCAGGGTTTCCGAGCTGTGTAGGATCATTCTCTTCAACATAGATACTCATCAACTTCAAACAAGGAAAACAGTCCAAGAAGTGCTTAATCATGATCATCTCTTTCATTGTTGCTCGAAACCCTTGAATCTCTATCATTTTCACCGGACAAGATGTCAGGGAGCGACCTTTGTCCTCCCGAGATATGCAGGGACAAGCATCTCCGCATTTATCTGTCACATGATGCAAAAGACCCTGAAACCATAAAAGGAGACAATAAAATGTTATTGTATATAGGAACAAGCATCTTTATCACATGTTTTTTTCCACATATAGTTTCATGGTTCCTTTATATAATTTTAACCTTAAAGATTATAGTTTCTAAATGTGGGCAGTTCCTTAGAAGAACTGGCATTGCTTGCCATCCTCGACCCTCATCACTCGTAACACATAAACATTTTGAGGTTGTTGAACACCGGCATCGATTCACAGCATAGGGAAAGCACCTGAAAACAAGAAAAGAAAAAAAACACCGTAACTATAACATTTTGCAATTTAATGGTTCACAACTAGCTAGACCAGAAAGAACAAAAAATAGAAAACTGACCTCGAGAGTATCAGCAAGTAATTGAAGCTTCTGAACATTTTGTATGCCATTCATGAGCTTCACCACATTGCCAAATCGGACAACAACATCATCCTCCTCTAACAAATCATTGTTTGGCGCTCTTATTCGCTCGATTTGATTTTCAATCAATATAAGATTGATTCGAGCCTCAAATAATTTATCCATATTAACTAATGGATAGTCCTCCGCAACTAAACCAGCGTAGCTTAAGTAATGCAGATTCGGAATATCAAAGGAAATGCTCTTAGGATTTACATACCCTTCACAACCGGTGGCGTGGAGACATAGCGACCTGAGGCTTGCACTTGACACGGTTACACGATCCGAATCTCTCCACTCCATATTAGCCATTCGTAAATACTCAAGCACAGGGAAAGAAGGAACAAACTCCTCAATAATCTCTGACTCGATGTCGAGAGTCATTATCTGTATGCCACCAACGAAAACAGTTTTTCACTTCTTAAATTAAGCTCAACTAATGTCTTGGTGGAGTAGATCTCTTCAGGCATTACATAACCTTCTTCTATGATATCCTCCTAGGCAAAATCAGTGAAAAGAGTAAGGTCGGAAACACCACGCTGCAGCACATTACGTATCCAGCGATTCACAACATCTGGATGAACACTTGAATCACCCTGAAAAGCCAGTACACTGTCCACGAAATCAACGAAACTCTGTCCAATTTCTTCCCTTTCCTCTTTACCTTGTTCCGGATGAAGAAAGACAGAGTCATCGATGTCAAGATGAGGAACAAGCTTCCAGAGATTGAGCCATCTTCTGTGCACGTAGGCGTTGATAAGCTAAAGCTGAATGGTAAAAGATTAGATTCGAAGATGGAATTTAACAATTTGTCTCCCTCAGAGAGAAATGGGAACAGAGTAAATTCCAGTTAACTACACAAATAGAAATGCACCCGAAAGAAGCTTTGAAATAAGAAATCCCCCAAAAAAAAAAATGAGAGAATCGAATAAGAAGAAGCAGAAGGGATGAGTAAAGTTCGGAATCATATACCTCGTTTCAAACGCCAACTCAGATCACAATTTAGGGGGTTTCAGTGAATTGAGGAAAAGTCTCAGGCTTTTCAATGACAGGCAACTGCATCTCGGAGAAGGAGAAACTCAAGGCGGAGACGAGGAGAGTGTGTGTCTTGTCTGGTAGTGTGAACCAACCGGGACTGTTTGAGTTTGGGCTGGAAAAGTTTGGTGGAACAAGTCAGGCCCAAGTATTGAAGCGCAATAGGCAAATTGGTGATAACACGACTGGTTTTCGCCAAGGGCTTCTTTGCAAATCACCGGTTTAATTCGATGGTTTTCAATAGATGTGCTTCATGAGGTTTTAATGGATTTAAACCACGGTCGCAATCAATTACAACCGCTGGTTTACCACTTCAAGTAATTAAGTTCATATGATCAGTTACTGAAAAGAAAAAAAAGTCTCACAAAAAGATTAAAACAAATGTAAACAGATTAAGGTCTTGCAAATGGTTTTGTTTTAAACGGTTTTCAAGCCAAGTAAACAAAGTCAAATTCCAAGATGAGTTTGGCCAAAACTATGACCACTCAATAAGAAAACGTAACAGAGGATCCAAATTGACTTTCACCAAAGCAATAAGCTACGATTACTCCGACTTTGACTTCACAGTGCAGTCCACATCACTTGGGACCAGCAACTCGATAACCTATTGTAGAGATACATCATCTTCCCGTTAACTTCTGGATAGTCTTCCGCAAGAGAATCACAGTAATAAAGGTAAACAAGACTTGGAGCATCAAACGAAAGGCTCTTCAGAGAAACCAAGTTAGATAAACCATGGAAATCGATCGTTAGCTCCTTGAGGACCGGACTTGACACAGTCACAATTGTGATCACACCACTGCATATTAGTCAAGTCTAACTCTTCAAGCGCAGGGCAACCAAGAAAAAGCATTTGAAACTGACCACAATGTAACCCGCTCGAGTCAAGAAGAAGTGTTTTAAGCATCGGTAAGCATATATCCAAAGGCCACCAATGAAGATCAAATCCACTTCCTACTCCCTCCTGAGGCAGCCAATATAAACTTTCGAAATCAATGAAAAGATCAAGCTCCGAAACACCGCGCTGCAGCGCATTACATATCCAAAACTCTATCCACAAAATCCATGAAGCTTTGAAGGATTCCTGGCTTTTCCCGTTTACCCTCTTCGGAATGCAAACAGAGTGCGCCATCTTTTAGAGAGAAGCGATGTCAAAGCAGACTCCTTTGTCGTAAGGAAGGACAAAATATGACAAAGGAGCTCGTTTGGTAAGGTAGATTGCTGAAGAGATCCATCCTCTTAAACTACACCAAGGTCGAAGCTTCTTTTGGGAATTTCAACCAAACAGAGCAAGTGGATGTAAATACGCATAAGCTTACAGCTTACTGGTAGAGCGATTGATTCGAATACGAAATTTAACCCATTTAACAGAAGAGATAGGAATCAACCAAAAGGAAATTGATTTCGAAATTTGAACTAAAACGAGCACAAGAGATTAGTACAGATGCGAAGTCGAAGATTCAAATTGAGGACAGATCTTTCTGGGATTTCGAGAGAGACGAAGATGTGAGGATCCAAAATGAAGCCCTTCTCTCTTGAGGAATTGGTGATGCGTAACTTGGATTCTGTGGGCCGGAAACATTTTAATGTTTCCTTCAAAGACTTACTTTGCACTGTCTTTTCCGTTAATGGTGCTACTGAATCTCGTTCCCGGATCATTAGTTTATTTTTCTTTTTTTCATGTCTTATATATCTCTATGCTAAATCAATCCCACTGTTCAAAAACCTATGTTGTTTAACTATTGCCACTGAGTGCCAATACATGTGTTGGAGTTGGAAATTTCTGCCACTAATACTTAAAAGATCTCCAAATCTAGAGACTCTCTTGTCATCACGCCAGGTATCAAAGTTTACAATATTCCAAATTAAGAGACTCATCCCCCATCTTTGTGTTTATATACAAATCTGAAATTTGCGAGTGCTTGCGGGAATATTCTTTCCTATCGACATGTCCTGTGAAAGTCCTAGAGGTAACCGAGTACTTCGGAACTAGAAAAGAGTTGGAGCAAATGAAACATTTCATCGAGAAATTACCATGTCTTTCATGCTACTGAAAAAGCAAAGTGGACATTCACCACAGATCTGCTGCTACTCATGCTTCCCGCAGCTGGCAAGATCCAGCTCAACTGTTTTCCTGCAAAACTAAGTAATGGATCAAAGTAACTATATCTAATCTTTGTCCTTTTTACTTACTTGCTCTTGTTTGCACTGTGGATGTCTTGATTTTACTACACATTGTTCTTTGCTTTCTTGAGATTTTTTTTTTTCTGATGTAGTAATGGAAAATCTAATTTATTCTTTTTTTATGAAATTTAAATATTTTACAAAACTTAATGTGGATTATTAAGATAAACGTTAAGAAAATAGGAACGCTACGTTTTGCTTTGGCCTATGATGAGACGCACCGTTTCAACGCTGCGAGATATTTTTGACTTTTTACATTCCCGCCATAGAAAACTTCCCACTCACACACCTTCTGCTTTTATTTAGGCAAAGTTGTTATCCCGTGATTTAGGGACCCCGAATCAACCGTCATTGATTTAGCGACTTCGGATCTTTGATATATAGGGACTTACTCTGTAAAAACAAAACATACAGCAGAATTAAAAGGAAAGAAAATATTCAAAAGGTCAGTTTTCTTTTAGTGGCCTCTTGTTTGACTAGATTTCTCCTCTTTCCTTCTTCTTTGCTCTGTTCCTTTTCTGTGTTCGGTACTTATGTATTGTTGATGTTTGGATTTTGCTTAGGAGATTTGTGTAAAATCAATAGAAACGAAGAAGATGGATCTCTTCAGCAAGTTACCGGAAGCGGTTATATCTCATATCTTGTCCTTTCTTCCAACGACTAAGGAGGCTGCTTCCACATCGGTTCTCGCAAAGAGATGGCGTAATCTGTTTGCGTTTGTTCCTAATCTTGATCTCGATGACTCTGTCTTTCTCTATCCCAAAGAGGGTAAACGGAAAAAGGATGGTGCTGTTCAGAGTTTCATGGATTTTGTGGATAGGGTTTTGGCGTTGCAGGGTGTTTCTCCCATTAAGAAATTCTCTTTGAAGGTTAAAACTGACGTTGATCCTGATCGTGTTGATCGCTGGATAGTTAATGTGCTGCGACGCGGTGTTTCTCACCTTGGTTTATTCATGGAATTTAAAGAAGATTATTCTCTGCCTTATGAGATATCTGTCAGTAAGACATTAGTTGAGCTGAAAACAGGATATGGAGTTGATCTGGATGCGTGGGACGATGACATGTTCTTGCCGATCCTCAAGACTCTTGTTCTTGACTCGGTTGAGTTTGGTAGGGGTCAGTTTCAGACTCTTCTTCCTGCTTGTCCTGCCCTTGAGAAACTAGAGTTGCTTGACATGGAGTGGAGAGATAGGAATGTGATCTTGTCAAGCTCAAGCCTCAAGCATCTAAAGATTTCTTCAGAAGGCGGCTCTGTAGGCACTTTTTCACTCGATACACCGAATCTTGTCTTCTTAGACTACGGTGATTTTGCTGTGGAGGATTATCCATTACTCAACTTGCAAAACGTAGTTGAGGTTGGGATTAACTTTCCACATACCGATTATCGAGGTGGTCGAGCAAGAGAGAATGTGCGGAAGCTTATTCATAGCATAAGGAACGCTAAGATATTTCACATATCCCCTCTTTCTTTCGAGGTCAGTTTTCTTATTTTGTAACACTTTGTTTCATTTGATCTTGTAAAAGAAGGAAACCCTAGAACATAGGACATCCTCGTCTACGTACATTCGTGTGATACAAGTTACATAATAATGTCTCTTGTTTCAGGTGCTTTCTTTTTGCCTTTCAAAAACGATGCCGGTTCTGGAAAACCTTACATTTTTAAGTACTAGGACTCTCATAAAACCACTTCAAGGATGGCAAGCAATGCCACTTCTTCTAAGGAACTCTCCACACTTGGAAACTTTATACATTGAGGTATATATAAAACCACACCACTTCTCTTATAGCTTCTCTACATTTGACTTTGAAAATCGCTTATTGTCTCCTTTATCATGCATTTCAGGGTCTCTTACACTTGGTGACAGATACGTGTGGGGATGTTTGTGACTGCCTTTCTAGGAGGGACAAAGGTTGTTCGCTCATGTCTTGTCCTGTGAAGAAGATACAGATTTCAGGGTTTAGAGGAACAATCAAAGAGGTGCACATGATAAAGCATTTCTTAAACTATTGTCCGAGTTTGGAGGAGATGGAGATTGTTGCCGAAATGTACGAACCTACAATGTTCGAAATCCCTAAATGGTTACAAGTTGTTGAGGATACACTGATGCATTACAACGAGACGTCGAGTTGCAATGTCATATTCAGGGTGGCCGACGTCTTGTACTGGAAATGGACTCGTCAGTAGAGTCTTTGAGGATGAAAACTTGCTTTCGTAGTTTCTTTTTTTATTTATTACGAGTATGGACTCGATTCATGTACAAGATGATATCATGGTGGTTAATTACTCCTTTGGTGTTACTTTACTTCGCCTTCTTTGGCTTTGTGTTTCGTCATATTTTGGAATTTGGATGTTTTAGCCCTTTACATATCCTTCTGCTTGCAAGCGTGAACCTTTTTCCTTTACCTTACCGTCTGAAGCAAGTAATTTGCTATTCCTCCTCAAATCTTTTTAGGTTTTTTTTTAAGGTTTTTCTGGTTTGTGTATATCTAATAATTACTTACCGTCTGAAGCAAGTAATCTGCTTTATCTCATCAAATCTTCTCCGCAAGTGTGAATCTTTTCCTCTGCCTTACCGTCTGATAGAGTGTTGGTTGTGAGAGACAATTTTCTCATTTTTGACCAGCTGACTGTTATTTCGTTTCAAATGTTCTGTTTTTTTTCAGTCAAGCAATCTCAGTATTCAGCAACCTGTTTCGTTCATCTATTACAATATATATGCAAACCATTTGGGAATTTCTACCAATAATTCTAGAAAAAATATCAAAATCTCTCGGTATGCAAAGAGGTAACATCATAACAAAAATGTACTGATACCCAAAATTGGCTTTGATCGCTAGGACAAAAATGTCATATGTTTCAGCTTAAGTTAGGACAGAATTATCACCGACACAACTGTTGTGTGTGTAAAAATAAAATTGTTATGTTTCTTCGATGGACAAAAAACTTTGTAGCCATACTTGGTTACCTGGTGACAGATGGTTGAGAATATGCGATCATTGCACATGCACATCATGATGATCTTTTTGATGACATCACTTAAATTATGATGTTGATGATATTCTCATGGCAGATCCGACGCATGTGGCCTGTTGCAGTGTAAGCCCCATGTCACGAGCAACACTTTGTTTTTTTCTTCCCGACTCAATTAAAGATAAAATCAGCAGTAATCACTGATCTATCATAGAAAGGCATGTTCAATGTTATTGTATATGCAAAATTCCAATATTTCAAGTATATGTGTATACACACCTTTTGTAGTATTAGCATATATGTGTTTTATTATGTGAACTAACTGAGAAAAACATCATTTCTCGCCCAAAAAAATACAATAAACAACATTTCACGTTTGGAGAACGAATACATCCAAAACACGTTCTCCTTTGAGGATTGGGGTTTGCGTCTTTACAGAGTCTCTAACAAAATCTGGTTCTGAACTTTCTAATTATTAATTTATGCAATAATTGAAATTTGAAATTTGATGAATTTCCCTTAGGGATCTTGTATTTACGTTGGCTATATAAAGCCTTAGTTGTTACAAACGGTTCCAATATTATGGGATACACAAAACTGATTTACAAGATTATCAAATATTTAAACAGAACATTCTTATATTCTATCAATAATGTCATTATTCTCCCAAGTTATATTTGACAGTGGGACAATCCTAACCATATGATTGAAAGTTTTGTTCCATGATCGTTCTTTTTTACTGAAAACAAAAAAAATCAGATTGCATTCGTATAATATAAAATATACTAAATTAATAGAAACACAAACAAAAAAATCAGAAAAAATAAGACTAAATTCCTTGACAATTTTTAATCGACTTTTCAATTGTAATAAAGAAGTAGTAATAGGTTTTATTCCATATAAAATATACTGCGTTTACTGCAAGATGATAGATATGTCCGTCAATCAATAATATATATATATATATATATATATATATATTAGTAGTAATATGACAAAATTCTTGTCATAAAACCAAAATATTTTTAAGTGTGATTACAAAAGATCAAAAATTACAAAAGGAAAAGTTTTACAAGTTTTTCGCCGGAGGTTAAGACGTTTTGATGGAAGTGGATAAAAAGTTCGGAAATGAATGAACATGCGATTCATGTTAGGAAAAGAAAAAAAAAAGCTAACAGGATTAGAGAGACAAGAGATTGTGTATAAAGGACCCACACCCATGTAACCATTGTCCCAAAGATAAAACCGTCAAATTGGGTCTACCTGTTTGGCCCATATCTCTCAACCACATAAAAGAGAAGACAAGTAATTTGCAACTAATAAAACCATAATATACCTTGTATTTGTCCTCTTCACCTTTGTTTTTTTCTTTCTCCCCTAAAAAAAGACCAATTATCTCAACTCTCAAAAAGCCTTTCTTGTTCTAACAACGCACATTAACTAACTCCATTGATGTGACTATTTATTTAGATAAAAATAAAACATTTATGAAATCCAAAAGACGTTAAAAAGGGGGTAAGTTTGAATAATGATTTTTCTTTTCAACAATTTGAATAATGATTAAACAAGGCGAATGCGAAAGATGAAAGCTGGCTAATGTAGATCTGTTGGATATATTGATGTAATTGTGTGTACGTATATAAAATACACAAACCACAAATATATAAATATACTAGAGCTGTGGTAAGTGTCAGGTTGGCCGATAGTGAAACCTATTCTGAAAATCTCAATCCCAATAAACCAATCCCCTCTCCGTTCCCTCATTGGAAACATCACTTCTTACCTTCTTCTTTTTTTTCTCTCTGTAGTATAAAAATCCATACTCCTAAACTTTTAATTTTATATAATTACAATCATATTTCGATGTTATTTTTTCACATATCTCGACATTATATCTCTCTTTTTTGGGTGAGATGCAAATTCTCTTTTATTTTTTGATAAAAGAGTTTCAATTTAAAAGCTAAAAAATAGGTTTACAATAGGTCTCCTTAAACTTTAGTCCGAAGTATTTCTAAAACTTTTTGTTCGAGTGAGTTCTGTAAAGATTAATGCCGACATGAGCACGACTTTTCTCCTTCTATAATTTCGTAGACTTTGTTATAGTACACACGTAAATTTCTTTTACAATACTCCTTTAATTCCAATTTTTCGGAAACCATAACAAAGAAAAAAGCTGACAAAAATGAAGGGATAGATTTTAGGGAATTCAAAAGGTAGGATTCCATAAAAGATGTCACGTGGCTCCCATGCGAGAAAGAAGTCATGTGGATCTTCTGTGAAACTAGTAGATCATCATAGTACCACCCAACACAGCTTCACTATCTACAACTGTATCTATTCATTCTCTGTGATAGATACATGTATAGGCTGTGTATATTGGTGTAATGCATAGAGAGAGAGAGAGAGAGAGAGAGAGAGAGAGAGAGTGTGTTGAAGCAAGAAGAGGAGGCACATGGGAGATAGATCGAGAAACTCATGTGACCACATGTGCTTTCCTTTTCTACTTTCCTCTTTTACGGGGCTTTTGTAGGTCCCATCTCTCTCCCTCTCTCCCATGCACCTGGCGCAGGTGATTCTCCTCTCTCTCTCACGCGCCCCACCCTCTCGCGCGTGGTATTTAACGTTGAGTTGAAAACCTTTTTTCTTTTGTTTTTGTCGTCATCAATGCGAGTTCAAATCTTTAAAAACAGGTAATTAGTTGTGTAATAACACTTGCAGTTGCGTAGTACTATAGTGATTGAAAAAGACCCATGCAACTAATAAGATAACTGCTCATATTTTAACTGAATTAGTACATATCGTCAATTCAACAGGTGGAAAGATTTAGATTAACTATTTTTTTGACGGATCAACTGGTTTTTAATCTCACATTTGGAGGTACATACATTAATTATCTCAATATGTATTATGTATAGAGCCATAGAGGTGTTTACGTTTTTACAAACATTGCAAAGTGCAAACATCTCTCCTTACTTAACTAAATCTAAATGGATGTTCTTACAAATTTTATGGTAATTTCCATTTATCTTATGTGTCTTTATAAAGTAAATCTATCTTTGGGCATGATTGGTTGTTGCTGTAGCTTTAATTCTTTTGCTGTAGAA
>OVBC01001858.1:0-19572 GCA_900406465.1 Noccaea caerulescens
TTCCTTGGTGTCGGTCGACACCCATCGACCAAACCAACTCAAACCAACTCAAACCGCAAATCAAACGCGTAATCGACTTAAACCGGAATCGAACCTGATAACCGGTGTCGATCNGAGCATGTGCCAACTACTCCCGAACCCCTAGCATCGTCCAACACCACTTCCAAAACGACTTTTTGGTCACGGATGTTACACAAATCGTATAGTTATAAAACTGAATCAAACCTCAAATCTTATTATAGACTGGAACAAATGTTTTTGCTTAGTTACTTGATATGTTATGGACACGGAAACGGAAACACGGAAGTGAAACGTTTCTAAAATGGGAAAAGTCTATTCGGAAAAATATAAGATTGGAAACGTTTATGCATGGAGACATATAATGAATTCTTAAAGATAAAAAATAATATTAAATATTAAATATTTTAACTAAAAATAAATATCTTAATATTGACGTTTTTTTAGAAAAAGATTTCTATTATCGTTATAACTCCATCAAGCGGAATTATATCTTTAACTCTAGATCATCGAAAGAAAGATCTTCAAACTCCATAATATTTAGACTAATCTCACCTAATAAATCAATTTAATCACTAATTTAACCTACATAATTAAATGAATAATTTTATTTTATTATTTATTTCATAATTATCTACTTATTATGTTTTCAATAAAATGAGAAGTAAGTTTTCATTATATTTTCAATCTGAATGTTTTAGGAAATATGAAAAAACCGAATTTGCAATAAGTTTTCGAGAATTTTCGTTTTAGAAACTTTTTCCAAACAAAAAACGCAAATAGGACAAAGTTTTCATGCGACATAGATAAGTTAATGTTTAGAAACTTAGAAGTCTAACTTAGGCTATATAAAAAAAATTTCGCTGAAAAGAAAAACAATCAAGTTTTGTACTCTTGTACATTAGTACACGAACTTACACATATTAACTATAGACTCTGGCTTATCCCTAAGTGCAATAAGTAGTATAATAAATAATAAAAATATATGAGCAAATCAGTTTAGTACAGGCACATCAATGTATTTTTGTTGAAACATTCCTTAACGAGGTGGATTTAGCAACTTAAGTAGTTAGACACTTAGAAGTCAACTTAGGCTATATATATTTTTTTTTCGCCAAAAAGAAAAACAATCAAGTTTTGTATTCTTGTAAAATAGTACAAGAACTTACATATATTGACTATGGAGTCTGGCTTATCCCTAAGTGCAATAACTAGTATAATAATTAATACAAATATATTAGCAAATCAGTTTGTATCAATGTATTTTTGTTGAAACATTCCTTATCGAGGTGGATTAAGCAACTTAGTAGTTAGAAACTTAGAAGTCAACTTAGGCTATATATATATATTTTTTCGCCAAAAAAGAAAAACAATCAAGTTTTGTATAATAACTAATAAAAATATATTAGCAAATCAGATTATACTTATCATTCTTCAAACTCAAAAGAAACAATTAATAAAAAATGAGAAAATAATTATATTTAAAAACAATATAATTATTTTGACTAATACTCTAGTTTTTGTTTTTGGTTTAAAAACTAGACTTTTTGTATGTAAAGAGATTAAATTTTCATAGTTTGAAGTTTCTAACTAATTTTAATCAAAACGAAATTTAAGTAATAGAAACTAAAAATTATGATTTTGTATCATTTCAAACTGATAAATATTCCTAATTATCAGCTAAATTGGGTTCACGATTTCTTCATTTCTTCTTTGGTGTAGACTATTCAATTGCAGAAAGTACAAGAACATGTTGTAATATTTTGTTAAATATTAAACGAACATGTATACAAAAAACTGAAGCACGTTATTACCGATAAATATTTATGTAAATACCGTGTCTATGGATCAAAATTATGATTAATAGTTTGATAAAACCTATATTATATGAAACAACCAAGTTTTTTTTTTTTTAAATTAAACAATTCTAGCGGAAGTCTTAAACCATTAAATAAATAATAATCAATCAACAATAATCAATTCAGCAATATTCAACGGAAGCAAATAAAATAAATAAATAAGTCTAACAACTTAAACAAGTTTATTAAAACATGAAAGTCCTATCATCCTCTTATTCGGCTTTGATTCCGCGATCACACTTTACTTTTACCTACATCACAGGAAAAGAGATGCGTAAATATTATCATAAATACTTAGTGAGACGATCACTCTGCCCACGGCCAATTACGCAATTTCTAGACATTTAAAGTTTTTTAAATAATTTTCACAATTATTAAATATTTTTCCCGCACTTAAAATATCTCCAAATAATTATTAAATAATTCTCATAATTAAATAATAATATTAATTAATTATTAATCCGAAAATAATTAATTAAACCGAAACAATTAACCTTATAAATCAATTAAATTCATTAAACCAGATTAAACCATTTAATTTTAATTACAATTCAATTAGACTAGGACCACAGACCGAACCGGCCTCTGGTGTCGACCGACACCAGCTTGGTGTCGACCGACACCCATTCGACAGGGCGATTCCGAAAACAAACAAGCAGCGTGACAAACACATAATCAACGCACAATCATCACCAAACACGATCCAATTCCACAATTATCACTTAAAACTCACGAAGAACAACAAGAATTCATCAAGTCATCAATCTATAAACCTAGATCTATAAATTCCGAGCCCACAGTCACGGACTCACCTTGCCAAAGGTTTGAGAAGGGGAAAAGGGAGATGGTGAAGAACAGCAACAATCACCCTCATAAATCTAAGAAAACTCCACAAAAACCCTTCTTCTTCTTTTCTCTCGAAAACACCTCGAAAAACGAGCCACCCAGCGGCTGCTTTTCCTTATATTCGCGACACATAGGGTTTCCGCCCTTAACCAGCCCAAACCGACAATTAAAATTGAACCGAGAATTCGCGAATCGGACCGGTGTATACCGACACCAGGCAAAATTTCCACTTGTTTGGTTTACGGATGTTACATTATAGATATGTGATTAAACTAGTTTATATAAGACTCAAAATTAAATTAATTTTTTAAAGATAAAATTTAAAACAAAAGTTAGATTTATCTACTTTAAAATTTTAAATTTTAAATATTAAACATATATTTATCTAGATTAAATATAAAATAATATTAGTAAATCTTTAATTTCGAATTTCATTTTTAATTTTTAAGTATATATTAATTTTTAAGTATATATTATTTTTTTGTTTAAATAAAGCCAAAAGTATTTTTACATATTTAAAAGTGTAGTTTGCAAAAGCCAAAAAAGGGTATTTTCAAATATTAAAACCTAAACAAGGTATTTTGCAAAGAATCCCTTAGTTTTGCCTATTTAAAAAGAAAAAAGGGCGAGATAGAAGTTATGTTTTGGATTTATAGTTTAGTTTATAGTATTTAAAAATGATTTTTTTTAGGATTAGGATTTAATATTTTCAGGACCATTTGTTTTAGATTAATTTTCTTATTATTTTTTTAAATATGACATATGTTTATTAATCTATTATATAAAGAGAGGATAACTCTCTTCAGGAGCTTCACACGTTAGCATTTTTCGTACGATATGAGTATGACACATGGCATCTAACAAATATTAACTTTTCAACTATTCCCTGACTTTTCAGTTTCTGCATTCATGGTATCTCTTCACATTTTCACATTTAAATAACAATTTCCAGTAAAAAATAATTAAAGTTAATGTTCGAAGATCCAAAGGAAAATAATAATAACTAAGTATTCATGAAATCTATTTACAATTTTGTGTGTAAAATTTTGTTTAGTTGCTTATATATAGAAATATGCAAAAACATTACGTGTAAATGATAGAATTATAGCGGGTAAAGATCGACTAAATATAGTTCATGTATCGGAAAATAGTACTCAAAGTATACTTATAAATTTAGGATCATGTAATAGTACGGATAAAAGCCGATAGTTAAAATCATTATTTTAAAAAATTTTAAAACTAAAATAACTATGCGAAAAAATATTGTAGATCATTAGTATAATAATAGAATTTTAAAAATTAAATAGAAATACTTATTGTTAAATTAAATTAATAAAGTTTAAAACTTGGTATAGTTTCAATTCCGCGCATCACGCTGGGTCAAATTTATAGTTTTTGTAATGTTTGATCTCTCATATTGGAAAGAATCTGACATTTCTAAGGGTTCTTGAATTTGGCCAAAGCTTTTAAAGAGAAAGAGTTTTTATTAGATTATACTTTAATACAAAAACTCATCGGTTCATGTTTCACCCTTGTTTAATTACTCTGATTTTCCTATATCTCCTTTTTTCTGTGTTTGCTTTTGCTATATAGAGTCAATAATTTGTTATATATATTTTTTTAAATGTTTAAACGGACTTAAATGGACATGTACAATTTTTTAATATCCCTAGATTATAAAATCTAGTTTGGTCGTTAGAGATGGAAATAGGTGGAAATACTATTTCTATTTGGTTTGATAATTCTCCTTTGCGCTGTATTCAGTATTTAACTATCCCTCTCTCTCCAAGAGTTTCAGATGCTTCTTCTCTAACGAATTATAAGCTCCGACGAAACATGATAAGACATTACCATCAACTGATAGACATGCTCCACAAATCCATTATACTCCTCTGCTAAACGCTGCAGCTAGACCCGATATTTTTCTTCGGAGACATGGGCCTCACTTGAGAGCAGAACATGCCGCGAAAGAGTCTGAAGTTCCATGTTAGGGTTACAGACTAAAAGAGTCTTAGCTATATTTTTGCAGTCCATCCTACGTTGTAGCTTCTTAGCTCGGCCTATCCTAGAATCTTCTTTTATCTCATTTTGTACTATTGTTTTGCTATATTTTTAATTCTTTATTTTTTCTTTTACCATTATTTAACGTATCTTCCTCTTGATCCTGCAATTACAATCAAATTTATTTATCCTTTTATTTCCTTTTTTTTTTTTTTCCCTATAGGCAAATCTTTATCTTTAAGTAGCAACTACTATCATGATTTATATTATTTCTTTGAGGACCTATTCAAATATTTTATATGCTTTTTCTATATTAAAACATGTCGACATTGATTCATAAGTAATGTCAGACACGATCACTTTGATAGAGATATGCTTCAAATCTGCCATATATAAGAGTACAACACCAAACATTCTTAGTATCAAACTCATAAACTCCACAAAGGCAAAAAAAAAAACAACAAGAAAAATGACTAAATCTCCTCTCATTTCCTCCGCCGCAGTCACGGTCATCCTCCTCCTTGCCATCTCCCACTTCCCCGGAGCTCGTTCTCAATCCTTAACTTGCGAAACCGATTCCAACTCTTGTAACGATAAAACCAAAGCATTGCAGCTCAAACTCATAGGAATCTTCGCAATCCTGATCAGTAGCATTATCGGCGTTTTCCTTCCGCTCTTCGCTCGTTCCGTTCCCGCTTTTCAACCCGATAGATCTCCCTTTTTTATCGTCAAAGCCTTCGCTTCCGGCATCATCCTCTCTACTGCTTTCATGCACGTTTTGCCTGATTCTTTCCATATGCTCTCTTCTCCTTGTCTTGCCGAGAACCCCTGGCGCAAGTTTCCTTTCTCCGGCTTCTTAGCCATGACCTCTGCCATTTTCACGCTCATGGTTGATTCTATTACCACCAGCGTTTTCACCAAGTCGGCCAGGAAGGACATGCGCCCTGAGGTTGGAACCGACAAAGCTGATGTGGCTTCCGCTGAGACTCCTGACCAAGAGACAGGGCGCGGGCAGGTTCCCGTGACCCATTATGGTCATAGTCATGGTCATGGTCATGGTCATGGTCATGAGCTTAGCACTGGTTTACAGCTTGTGCGGTATCGTGTTATTGCGATTGTTAGTATTCCTTAACTCTTTTTTTTTTTTTTTTTTTTTTTTTAAAAAANACATTCTAACTTGATTTTAATAGATATTTGACGAAATTTCAAAATTACACATTTTTGGATATCAATTTTCAAAACTATATCTTTAGTTTTTAGGGTGTCTATTTTTAAAACTACAATTTTTTCATTGAGTAAAAAGAACTCTAAACCCTAAACCTTAAAAATCCAGACGTAAACCCTTAAATATTTGTAGGAACATAGGCTGTTGACAAAAAAAAAAAACTTAAATCTAAACTCTAAACACTTTAACCTAAACTCTATTCAAGTATTAGTGAAGCCAAACTTATATATTAATAATATAAAAGTGTAATTTTAAAAACTGTCACCATAAATGTGTAGTTTTGAAAATGGACACCCCAAAATGTGTATTTCTTAAATTTTCTCCAGATATTTAACACACGTACGGGAGACAATTGTGTTAAACTAGTCAACTAAACGGTGACATTTCTGCACTTTATGTTTATACAGTAGAAACTCTATAAACTAATACTCGATAAATTAATAAACTTGATAATTTGATAAATTTATTCGGTCCCAAGTTGGGCCAGTTCAAAAAATGACACAAATCGATAAGATAATAATATTTATAAGAAACCTATGTAAATATAGGTTCTCATTACTATTATAAATTAATGATTATCATTAAAATGTCTTATACAAACATATAACTATGATAATATACTAAAATATAAGTATGACAGTGTCTGTTATATTGGAAAATCAAAATAGTTTTAGAACTTATCGCTAATTTTAATGTAAAACTTTAAAAAAATATTATCAGTTTAAAAGAAATTATTATTTTAACATCTTAACATTATTATGTTATAAATAAATTAATAACTCTATAAAATAATAAAATTTTGCAGTCCCAACATTATTAATTTATAAATATTTTACTGTAATGAAACAGGTGTTGGAGATAGGAATAGTAACACACTCGGTAGTGATTGGACTAGCAGTAGGAGCCAGTAACAATACATGCACCATCAGAGTTTTGGTTGCTGCTCTTTGCTTCCACCAAATGTTCGAAGGCATGAGCCTCGGTGGCTCCATCCTCCAGGTGAATACCTCCCTTAGTTTTGTTTTGTTTAGTATTATCCATTAATATGGTTTTCTAAGTTTTTCATGGTATGGTCACTCCAAAATTTATGTTCTTCGACTGAATTAATGACTTGAGAACACCCGCAGGCAGAATACACGTGGATGAAAAAATCAGTGATGGCTTTCTTTTTCGCCGTGACAACACCTGGAGGATTGGCTCTAGGAATGGGAATAAATAGCACGTACAAAGAGAATAGCCCTTCCTCTCTCATAACAATCGGCCTACTCAATGGCGCCTCGGCTGGATTACTCATCTACATGGCTCTAGTCGACCTTCTAGCGGCCGATTTTATGGGCAAGAAGATGCAACGGAGCATCAAGCTTCAATTAAAGGCATACGCTGCTGTTATGCTCGGTGCTGCTGGCATGTCCCTCATGGCTAGGTGGGCTTGACGACCTACATCATATTAAACACATATATCTTTTATACTCGTGTTTAAGAGATTTCTTTTGTTTCATTTTATTTGGTGTTTTCAAGTTTCCATGCAAAATTATATGTGTTTTTGTTGTTTTTAACTTTTTAAGTTCTGCAGATTGTTTTTTTCATTGGTTGAATTATATTGTTTTGAAATTGATGATAAAGCATGTTTGATTTTGAAAAATTAAAAAAATAAATGAGTTCTTAATCTATGTGCAAAAACCTTCAACACCTTATGAAACAGATGAAACCTTCAACTCTATTGTCCAAGTTATGTGATCAGATTTGCAAAAATAATTTCATAAACACTTGATGCTATTATGTTCATTAAAAAACTTAAATATTTTTGGGATTCTCCATATATATAGTTGTACATTACCTAATTTTCACTCATGGTGATTTTATTGGTTACAAAAAAAAACAACAATCAATAATAAATAAAAACAGCTGTTTGGGGCTTCCGAGGCTACCCACCTCAGCATTTCTAAGAGCTCTACCACAATGCCACATAAGCTCATTCCATTCCACGTCACCACGTCAGCAAGTTTACCGTTGGTATATAGGAGTTAAAAGATGTTGGGCTCATAACAAGCAGGCCCATTAGTATCCTTCTCCCGTGAATTCCTTGGTCTCCCAGTTTCTAAATTACCCATCGCGTCTGTTCTCCTCCTCCTCCTCATACAAAACGTTTTGTCTCAGAACAGAGAGAGTATAAAGTTTAGATCATAAAATCATCGTCTCCTACATGGCCACAATCTCTTCAGTTTCAAGCTCCTCTTGTAACATCCGTAAACCTGAAGTGCTGTTTTGGAAGTGGTGTCGGACGACACCAAGTGACCGGGTGTGTTTGCATATGCTCTATAAGGTGTGAATCTCGGATTGGCTGTGCATGTTCTTATTTGATTGTTGTGCAGTCGGTCTAAAGGTTCAAGCATTGTGTAGAAAAATGTGTAAAAAGGCTTCTAGTTAGTTGGTGTTGAGCGACACCAGTTGGGGTGTCGATCGACACCGGTTTGAGAAATCGATTTCGGGTTAAATCGATTTGTGTGCGGTTTTTGTTGGTTCGACAAGGGTGTTGAGCGACACCGGTTATTGGAAAAATTGCCCCGTTCGATTTAAGTCGGCTGGTTTGGTCTGTTTAAGGGAAGGCAACCCTATTTTGCGAATTAAAAAGAGTACAACCACGTTTTTGGAGCATAGTTTTCGAGGTTTGAGTTCCAGAGAGAAAAATGAGGCGTTTTTGGGAGATTGGTGGAGTTTCTGGGCTAGATCGAAGTGCTGTTCGTTGTTCTTCGCTGTTTTCATCTTCCTTCCTCTGTTCCAATCCGTTCTAAGGTGAGTGCGCGACCGTAGGTCCGTGAATCACTAGAGATTCCTTGGGTTTGAGTTTATTATTGAGTTTTTCGAGTTGTTCTTGAACTGTTCTTCGTTTATTGCGTGTTGAATCGCTTATGGGGGTTGAATCCCATTATTGCTGTGTTTTCCATAATGTTTCGTTGCTGTTGGTTTCGAGTCTGTGGGGCTGTGTCGAGCGACACCTTGAGGGTGTCGGTCGACACAGAGGATGCTAGTGTCGATCGACACCTAGCAGGGCGTGTCGAGCGACACGGTGGGGTGTCGGTCGACACTAGTGCTATTGCGCGAGTGTTGTCGCTGTTGTTTACTGTTGATGGTTATTATGGCTGGTTATTGTTGATATGGTCGTTTATTATGGCTATTGATTATTCTATTGTCTAGTGGTTGGCGTAATTGGCCTGTATACGGAATGACCGTCTCACTGAGTATTTCTTAAATACTCACGCATCTTTTTTCCTAATGTGATGCAGGTATCAGGAATGTTCGACCGCAGAATGAGGCCGAGAGATGAAGAGGATGATAGGATGTTGATTTTATTTATTCTTATGTGGCTAACGAACCGTCGTTTTTAGGTTGCTAGAGTTATTTATTTTTTATGGAATTATTTGTTGAATTGATTTGATTTATTAATTATTAATTTATTTCGAAAATTTCCGCATTGATAATTAATTATAAAAAAAAAAAAAAAAAAACTTACTTGTTTCACCTCTCATCTCCCAAAGCTTCCTCATATAGGTTTATTTGGTCTCAGTATCTCAAATTCTAAATACGATTTTCACTCACAACACCGTAGAATCCGGGAAATCACTGGTAAGCTATCGCTTTCCTTTTGTATACTTCTCTTCAATTGATGCTCTTATGGACTGAACTCTCTACCGGTTAATGTGAGCAAGGATTTGGTGAATCGCTGAACTTATTATCCACTTCAAAGAACAAATGATAGTATTTTGTGTAGCTGTTGTGGACCAGCAATTGCTGTAAGTTGCTTTAAACTTTAATTATAGAAACTATCATTCTTCTTTTCAAAAATAATAATTTCCCACATTATGTAAATTTGGTGATGATGATGGGTTGTAGGCAGAGAACATCAAGGAATCTGGGGAAAAACCCCACAGATTGGCTATTGGTAACCTGGACAGGAGATTTTGAAGAAGAAGAAGAAGAAGAGGACGCCATCAATCAGAAATTACGTGTTCACGAAAACAATAGGTTAGATTAGAGTGAGTTGAAGTCCACCTTTTAATGATACATGTTGAAGGGAAATTATTACTAAACTCATAGTAACTATAGCTCTCTTTCAGGTACTATCAGTGCTTTGATCTATGATAATGATGAACTCATTCACAAAATTTCCTTTTTTCTAGCTGCACCCACCTAATAAATGGAGAACAACACAGCTATGAGGTTTTGATCTTCGCCCCATAGATTTTTCTAATCAAATATCAATTAATCGGGAACTTGCTTTATGTTACTCTGTTGGAAACGCTGAAGATCAATAAGAATAAGATGGTGAAGTTGTTGACGAAGAACCATATCCTCATAAAGTAGGAAGAACTAGAGACGAGGGAGTCATAGACGCTACGTAAGAGAGGTTTAAGGTAAAATTTAAGAAAGTGCTGAAAGTGATACATGGTAAGATGTCTACATCAAGCTTACGCTTTCAATTTCGATGATCATATTGAAATTTGGTTATACGTTTATTGGAATGCATGATTGATTATTTGGCTTTGGCTTAGATGAAGAGTGAGTGCAAACTGATCACTCTATAATAGTCGGAAAATGTCTGAATCGTATTCATATAACTGTTATTTTTTGTCTAACAGTTATTTCTCGCGCATGATTGGCCAGTGATCTCTATTGTTAGTTACTTACAATTTTCCGTTGAACTGAGCATTATGATGGCCACTCAACAGAAGCAAGATCATCAAGGTCAAGGCTTAGATCAAAGTAAGTAACAGCCTTCATGACCAAAGGCTACCATATAAGCCAAAAGAGTGTTTACTGGGTTGGATAGTTTATATTGAATTCAGTTATTTACTGGATAACTCTTATTTAAGATGCATGTTTACTTTTTGTAGCTTTGCTCAATTATTTACTGGATCTGATCATTTATATTGAATTCAGTTAATCTCCTCAAGGACAGTAATTGTTGGCAGGTTATACAAATATCGGAAAGCAATTGTGTCAAATATGGCTAGTAGGAGGGTTTGGTTTCTCCAATTTAAAAGGACAAGGACAACGGAGGCTAATATCCACCCTCCATCAAGGTAATCTCGCGAACTGAAACACCATGTTTTAATTGCTTATGTTAAAACTGATTGTGATGGTGTATGGATTTTCCTCACCTAAATCCATAACCGATGGATATTGTAAAGTTAACTCTTTATCTTCTCATTTGCTTTTGAAAACATTGTTATAATAGTTTAATTTCTTAACGAACGTGGTTTCTTCCTCTAGGTGTTTGATTTATTTTACCTCAAAGAAAGAGAATGACAAATCATGGCCAGCTCAAGATCGGTGTTTATGAAAGTATGCTTCTATGAGCTTCTATTGGTCTTCCTCCTTCATGATCAAACTTAGTCTCTTCTATATTTCTTATTTGTAACCTTAGACTTTGACTACATTTTGAGCTTATGTCTCAGATTCCTTAGCCAGACCAAGCAAAAGACTATCATCATGCATGGTCATAGACATGTTGGTCAATCATCCCCTTCATCAGAATAGCTTTTACTTTTTGTTCTGCTTCTCTCTTATTAATTAGTTCACTTTTAGTTTCATATCAAACAAGACTTCAGCAACATAGGCATGTTAAATTATATTAGAAAATGTCAAAATCTAAAATAAATATAAATTTTATATCAAATACCAAAACTAACAAAAGAAAAAACCTTAAAATAATCATATAAATCACAGTAAAATAATAAAAGTTAATATTAAAAAAAAAGTCAATGCTGAATAAATATAGAAAATATAAAATTATATATGAAATAGATATAAGAGGTAATATATAAATCAAATGATAGTTAATCAAAACATAAAAGAGGTAAGTGATAAACAATGTCGTTATTGCGTGGTTAAAATTTGAAATCATGACGTCGATATTGTGACATCCCGGTTTGTGGAAAGGTTTAAAAGAATTGATTTGGCTATCTATGTCAACAAAGTGCACTTACCTTTTCGGTCAAAGACCTATAAGTAACTCCAGAGTTAAGCGTGTTTGGGCTAGAGTAGTGAAAGATGGGTAACCTTCCGGGAAATGGTTTGCGAAACCGTGTAAGTGAGGCCAAAACACGGAGAAAGGTCGGGTGTTGACTGCAGGGATAGTAAACAAGTCGGTAGAGCCTCTCAAAAATAACAAACCGACCATCGGACAAAGGTGGAGCCCACGGGCCGAGAGAGGGCATGGGTGACTCACCGGGATGGGCGGTCGGGGCGTTATAATTTGGTATCAAAGCCGAACCCAGACGTGAGTGTGGAGTCAAGTGGAGTGGCCTTGACTCACACCGTCAGTGGTGACGATTCAAGTGCGNAGTGCTCAACGTCCTCGTTGCGCTCAGTGAGTGGGGGTGAATTGTAACATCTCGGTTTGTGGAGAGGCTTAAGAGAATTGATTTGGCTACCTATGTCAACAAAGTGCACTTATCTTTTCGGTCAAATGCCCATAAGTAACACCAGAGTTAAGCATGCTTGGGTTGGAGTTGTGGAATGATGGGTGACCTTCCGGGAAGTGGTCTGCGGAACAGTGTAAGTGACGCCAAAACACGGGGAAAAATCGGGTGTTGAATGCAGGGATAGTAAACAAGTCGGTAGAGTCTCTCAAAAATAACAAACCGACCGTCGGACAAAGGTGGAGCCCACGGACCGAGAGAGCGTGGATGACTCACCGGGATGGGCGGTCGGGGAGTTATAGATATTGCATAAACATGATGTCAATGTCGCATGGTTATAAAATCAGAGAAAATGGCACCTAATGTCCGACGAGTTCTATCAATAAAAATATTTATGGGTTCTAATCAATAAACTAAAATGAGAATAAAGTTTGGTAACTATAAAAACATCTATCAATGTTTGTAATAGGTTTCACATGTTCTTTATAATCTCCATGTAAGATTACAGAATAATAATAAAAAAAACATTTACCGGTAATTAAATAAATTAGTATTTTAATTAGGTAAAACTTGTTTTATTATTATTTTATTTGACAAAATCTATAATTTAATAAACAAATACAAAGAGGAGAAAATAATACATCTCTTTTAAATATATTTCTACAAAAAGAAATTTGTAAATGTCTTTTCAAACAAAAATTTAATCTAATTTTCAGATTTATCCCTATTCTCTCAACTTAATAATTGATATTTTATTATTATTTTAATATGTGTGAAAAAAATTAAATGACATTTAATATGAAATAGATAGCGTATCATAAATTACTAACTTTTTCTACTTTAATAAAATTCTAAGAGCATCTTCATTGGTAAGATACATTCACAAGTATCTTAACTTTATAATTTTATTATTTATAACATAATTTCATTATATAATTAAACTTTAATTTATTATAAATAAAAAATCATTAGCATGACATGTGTGAAATGAGTATCTCAAGAATATCTCAAATGAGATACCCATCTCATTTTCTCTCTTCTTTTTCTCAACTTTAATATATTTATAATATGAAAACCCCATAGCTCCCAATAATAATGCTCTAAAAACATCTAACATAAATTATATAAAAAGCATGTGAACTGTGTAGATATGTCAATTAGAATCAAAATTTTCAACCGGAAATACAAGTTTTGACTTCTGATCGGCAAGTAAAAGTAAAAGTAAAGTGGATCTTTTGGTTATCATGGTATATCTTATTATTGCAAATGGCAAAAATTTTGCAATAGAATTAGATTTCTCTCCAATGGTTTATTGCATTTTTTTTTCTTTTCAATTTATTATTAATTGCTCAAACTATATGCTTTCTTCAAATTTTACAAATTGAATCATCTATTTATTTTCTGACAAAAACATCCACAATTATATTATTATTTTAATTTTATTATTATAATATTAAAAAATATATATCATGATCTACCGCAACTTACATCAAAAAAACTTTTTACGAAAAGAGCTGAACAACATGATCCACCGCAACCTACATCATTTGAACAATATTTGGGTAATTTAAACGGATTTGAAAGTGATTTAGGAGAGTATTAAATCATTGATCTTTGTTGTACTGGATTTTTTTTTATGTTTTTTTAGTTTCAGTATTTTTAAAAATAATTTTTAAGTTTATTATGGTTATGTTATTATATTTTATATTAAATAAATGTTATTTATATTCTAATAGAATTGTGAGTATTTTAATATATTTAAATAAATCATAACCAAAATAATTAAACTGTTAAATTAAAACTATGTAAAAACTAAATGAATATTTTATAAATAAAAAGTTCAATTGCAAAATAGCATATTGCATAATCTCATGCCAAATTTGGAAGCAAAAATAGCATGATGTTATTTTCCAATGAAAAATGTAATACTATTGGAGCAAATTCTATTGCAAAATAGCAGAAAGTCACAAATTTGACATGGGGTTGGAGAAACTCTAATCAATAATTTTTACTTGGTTTTAAAAAATCGTATTTTTAATAGATGTTTAAAAAACGAAGCAAGCTAAGTGTTCTATCACGATTTTTTTCTAGACGATTCAAAGACATTGCTACTGTTACTGTACATAAATCATATATAAATATATATATACACGTATGAGAAGAGAAAGCAAACAGTAGATTATATAAATATTATGCCTATATATATAATATATTGTAGTATGTACTCTTAAGAATGAACAAGTTTTCGAGTGAAAACAATATTTCTTACAAGTGTCCAAATTTTATCTTGCGGAGTTGAACTCATGGGAAAAAATAATAGCCTTCCTTTGACTTAAATTTATTTTCAACAACTATAACAACAATGAGAATTTGAGATTTTACAAGAAAAACAACAATATCCCCATGAACAGATATAATGATTCAGTAACTTCATCGAATTTAAGAAAATAAATTTCAATTTTATATTTTTGGAATGAAATATTATTTGTCCATCACGGCAAATTAGATTTGGTGAATCTGTTTTTATACCCCTGCCCGAAGATTTCATCATATATACAAAATATTTTGATATTACCTATCGGACACTTGGTTTTTAAGTGTTCGATACTATTTATAGCCTATACTTAAAATAGTAATAGTCTCATCTAATTTTTGAAATAATAACAATGCTACATACTGTATATCGATTATACACTCTCTTTATTTTGGGTAAAATATCGATTATATACTTTGTTCTAAGTTCTAACTAAAAGCTGGTATGCTCTTACTCTTCGCGTCTCACGACAAAAAAAAAGAAGATCATTCTTCAACCATAAATGCATCCTTTTGGATTTGATCAAATAAAATCTCCCATTGTCTCTTCTTAACTAGAAATCCCTTAAATATCGATGGGAATACACAAAAACACAAAATCCCATAAAAACTGATCATAGTGTCTCTCTTTCGTTCTCTCTCCTCCCATACCCCATCAAATCTTTGATTTTACTAACAGTCAGTCCAAGATATATTTATATAAGAAGACAAGAGAGTCTATAAGAACTAGGAGTAGAAATAGGGCAAGCACTTGTGCTGTAGGAGACTACTACTGCTTTTGTTCTCAGCTAGGTTGCTTATGGAACTAGAAGATGAAGCTGAACCACCCATGTTTATGATAGAATTAGTGCCTGTTCCACTAATCATTTGCTTCAAATCCCCATGTCCATTGTAGTTACTGTAATACTCTTGTGCAAAATTCCCATCGTACCCTTTTGTCCTCTGGTCAATGTGGTTGTCTATCATCATCATCATGATCTCTTCTTGCTTCATCACAATCTCTGGTCTCTTTCCACTGACGTCTGTGGAAAAACTGTTGTGGTTGATGTAGTGATCACACATATTGTAGTTGAGCAAGACACCACTTGTTCCCGAGATGTTGTTGCTATTCGAGAGAGAGAGATCTTGAGGATAATTAGGGTTAATAAAAGGAAAGATCTGTTGATCATCAGCTTCAAAGCCATTGATGTTGGAGATGAGAGATTTTGTGGGGTTCTGATTAGGGTTTTCAACATACGGATTATAGTAAGAAGATGGGATTGTTGTTGATGGGGTAAATGGTCTTTTCACATCCTGAGAATTAGGGTTTATAAAAGGAGAAACCATGGCTGATGATGAATGAGAGGAAGAAGAAGAAGACATGAGTTTCTTCCTTAGCTTTGTGTTCCAATAGTTTTTGATGTCGTTGTCTGTTCTTCCGGGTAGATGAGCTGCTATTATTGACCACCTACAAGTTTCCATTTATATATGTCTATTAGTAGTTAATGTCGGAGGAAAATGTTGCATTATCTCAAATGAATAAATGTTGCTCGTAGTTTTGACTACATTTATTCAGCGCGCGCGTTCTCAAAAATATCCAAGCTCAGAATTATTTTGAACAAGACAGATTTAGGAGAAAATAAAATTTAAAAATAATAAATTAAGGGAAAGGGAAGTAAAAATTCCTTTTAGCCTAATAACGTAGATAACTATTCAAGGGACATTCGTTACCAAGTAGATAACAAAATGATACCATTTATATATTTTTGGTGTGGAGCTTCACAATTTTCTTATAATAAAAACCAGACTTTAAGAGAATTTTAAGGGCACCTGCTTCCAATGGCAGCAAAGAGGCTGAAAATTATCCTGTCTTCTTCCACAGAAAAATCACCATGTTTTATGTTTGGTCTCAAATAGTTTAGCCACCTCAATCTACAACTCTTCCCACATCTCCTTAAACCTTTAAAACATCCCCAACAACAAATAAATGAGATAAGGTCTTGACTGAACTTTGAAGTTAAAAAAGATGAAGCAGAAAATTGAGTTTGATTAAAGAACATATATATGAACCTACCGGCTTTGAGAGGGAGAGAGATCCAATTTCCACCATTTCCATACTTCTCAATGTAATCTCTAAGCTTAGAGTCTTCCTCAGGAGACCAAGGCCCTCTCTTCACTTTTGTCTTATCGCAACATGGAGCTCTTCCCATTTTCTCTCGTTTGTGTGTTGAAGTTTGATGAAAAGAAAAGAAAAAGAGAAGAAGAGTTATCTCTTACTTGCTTTTTAAAGTTGGACCTTTTGAGTTTATGGAGGAGTGGTTGTCTGTGTGCCCTTTTAATAAGAGACTTGGATTTGGACTCACCCTTTCAATTATTATTATTATTATTGAATTGTATAGATGGCCAATAATTTTATATTTCATTTGTCTCAAAAAGCTATGGGTGTAAGAAGTCAACATGATTGACATGCATGCATATTCATTGTGCGTGTTTGAAAAATTTAGATTTCCAATTATTCATGAGAATTTTTTTTTCTTTCCAATTATTCATTTTTATTTAGGCTTCGTCTTGATGAACGTTACAATAAATAAATGACTGTTAAAAAACAATAAATAAATGACTGTTAAAAAACAAAAATCATGTGACTTAAATTTTGTTTTTGTTTGGTAATTCTGTTCTAGTATTATTTATGAGGATCTTGCTATCTTTTCTCTGACCTAATCTTCTATTTTAAAATAAAATAATTTTCTTTTAATCTGCGGATCTGAGCTACGTATTTCATATACGCGCGTATTCTACAATATTAATTATAGGAAGTGTTGCATCGTATGTGATTTGGGTTGAAATTCAAATATTTAAAATCCAGAGCTCTGGGTTGAGTTTGACAAAAAATAAAGTTAGAAAGTAATATTATCTGCTGAATGTTTGGCTAGGTTGCTTGATTTGATCATACGTAAAAATAATATTTGCATAACTATGCAAATCAACTAATTATTAGTAATCATCATGAATTTTAAAGTAAAAAGGAAAGAAAATAGGTATCCAGCGGTGGTGATAATACACGGATAAAAGGAGGAAAACATATAACAAGAGGATATTGCATTGGTCGGACCAGTGAACAATATGGAACTGTCTAATTATAGAGTGACAACAAAACAAAAACCAAAGAAAATAAAAACCTATTTTTGTGAAACCTCGTTAACCAAAAATATTGATTTACACTAAGACACATTTTATGACTTTGATATCACAAATGGGCACTGTTTGTTTGTAATGCACTTTTTTGTGTTGTAATTTTTTAATACTATTTTACCCTTGTATAAGAAACGTGTGTCTAGTCGAAAAAGTAAGAGAAGAAATTGAGTTAGTGGTAAGATAATCTGAACCATTTATATAATAAAAAATTGTAAAGATCGTGTGGATTAAAAAAGACTAACTAAAATGGGTTTGTTTAATGTAAAATTATTTATTTTATTTTGATATGTTTAAAGACGAAGAGCTTGATCTGTTGTCTCTTTCGCATAACGGCTGAGACTTTACCAATCTCGTTGGATCTCTGATGAACTCGATTCAGATTTGAGGTTTCCAATTGCATTAAGCAATCAAATAGATAATGGAAAACATGGAGAAGCAGAGTGGGAAGTCTCGGACGGAGATTTCTCCTACCTTCATCGACACAAAGACAAAATCTAAAAGTCATAGATCCCCATTTGTATGATATATGGATGGGTACACATGGAAGAAGTGATATGGATGGTGTCCGTATTATGTAATATGGATGATATATTGAACAGATGGATTGTGACTCGTGGACGGGTTTGTATGGATATGATTTTCAATTGTTTGACAATCCTTAAATGAGACTTAGAGTAAGTAATACAAGAGAATTTGTTGTTTCATTTTATCTCTATTGTTAAACATAATGCATTTGTACATTCAATAAAACGTATATATTGATGATGAAAGAAGATTGTGTCAACGATTTGTTGTTCTTGATTGTATCCATGGTTTCATGTCCATATGTTCACGGTTTTTGCTCTTGATGGTATCCACAGTTTCAACTTTCATGAGAAAACCAATTCCAGTGAGTTGTTTAAAAAGAGAAAAAAATATGAGAACACTAAGTTGCTTCCAATTTGTAATGACCTTGTTTACCTAAAAACCAGAGTAGGAGATGGATATGACCTTGTGCAACATCGGAACCAAAGCCTGCTTGACACTCTGATATGGATATGGATATAGGATATAAAAAAAGGTGGGATATAAGTGTTATATATTCATATGGATATAAAGAGTGTGGAGACAGTCATATGAACACATTCCCATAGACTACGCCAACGAGATGACCAACACATAAGTATCCACATGGATGTTGGTGTGGATGTTAATGGAATGGATAGTGGGATATAAGTGTTGTGTATTCATATGGATATAAAGAGTGAATACAGTCATATAAACACATTCACATAGACTACGCCAACGAGATGACCAACACATAAGTATCGACATGGATGCGTTGGTGTGAATGTTAATGGAATGGATAGTGGGATATAAGTGTTATATACTCATATGGATATAAAGAGTGTGGAGACAGTCATATAAACACATTCCCATGGACTACGCCAACGAGATGACCAACACATAAGTATCCATATGGATGCGTTGGTGTGGATGTTAATAGAATGGATAGATGGTCAACAAAAAGTTACACGACACCAAAACTAGCAAACTCGAAGCAGTAGATTGTAAACCATATGGACACAATAAAATGGATAGATTGGAGTGGATGGTATGGACATATACTTATGCACTTGATAGATGAGTATGAATATGAAACAACAAAGCTTTTTTTTTTTATATAATTAATTATCGATGCGGAAATTCTCAAAAAGAAATCAATAATATTAAA
>OVBC01001859.1:0-19569 GCA_900406465.1 Noccaea caerulescens
CACGGAAAAATGCGATTTCTCGGTTTTAGCGGAAAACATGATTTTTTGGTTTCGGCAGAAAAACGCAACTTTGCGGTTTTGGCCGGAAAACGTGATTTTGTGATTTGGCAAAAAATGTGATTTTGGGATTTTGGCGGAAAAAATTGATTTTACGGATTTGAAGGGAATAATTTTGCGATTTTGGCGAATAAATATTTTTTTTTGTTTTACGGAAAAAATGATTTTTTCGGATAATTTTGATTTTTTTTTTTTTTAGAAAAAAAATAAATTTATAAATTTTTCAAGTATAAATTAAGGGTATAATCGTCATTTGTATTTATGGCTGAATCATCTTCATCCAAATGATCCAATTTGGATCAGCCAAATGATCCAGGTAGATAATAAAAATTTTGCCTAAAATTTTAAACTCATTCAGATGGTCCATTTGGATGATTTGCATTTTTGTCACTAAACAAACATCATCTAACAGCTTCATCTAGCTGGATCAGCCAAATGATCAAACGAACATGCCAGTAGTAAAAATAAAAACCAGCACGGTATCATTCACATTGACATCGATATCTATAACGCAGAACTTAACTAGTTTTATTGATCAATAGAGACACCTAAAATTTAACGCTAAATCTATTATAAAAAAAACGGGGAAAAAATCGAAGGAATAAGCCAAAAGGTAATAGACTAATAGAGTAGGTGAAGAGAATCCAGGTTTACTGTAATGAGTGATGCACTATGGTTATAAAATGACAAAGCACGTGAACATAATTGTCCTTTAATATAACGTGTCACGAGTACACAACAATAATGTGTTAAGTGACCGTGACAAGAGTGAAGCGCCTACTTTTGATTCGACTGTATACAATAATTTAGTAGTTTGATAGATCCCAAGGGACCCAAAATTTCACATCCCAATGAACGATCTAGAGATTCCACTCCACCAACTCCCCAAATTACTCGATTACTTTTAAGTTTTACGTTCTACCCAAAACAACTACATTTGTTTGTGTTATTTCACGTACGTTAGTTTACATTTTTGGTCTTTAACTTGTGATACAAAATGATAAAAAAATGTCAGAAAGCTAAGCATTCACAGATAGTAGAAGAGTTAGAAACAACTAAATAATTCATGATTTTATTTTGATAGTTACCTATTATTTTAAATTTTTTTGGACAAACTATATAATTACCTATTATCGAATGATCTTTTTTTAAAAAAAAATCAAACAAGATCACATATTATTGGATTACTGATTTTTTGTCAAAAATTTATGTTATTTTTAATATATTTTTAAATACCTGGTAAAATCAAGAATTATTTAATACGAAAAATTTACATATTGGTTTGATTTTGCATTGAGTTTTAATAAATTTGACAATATTTCCAAGTTAAAACTATGAAAACTTTAATTTGAATTTTTCATTTTTTTTGAACGAATTTATATGTGTTAGTTGAAATCCATCCGTCAAATTTTATAACAAAAACAAAAATATATACACAAAGACACACTAAAATCTATACTACTATTAATTGAGAAGTACATTTTAATAATGTTTAGATATAAGGATAAGAGAAAAAAAGTTGTTTGGATATAAGAATAAGAGATAAAACTGTTTGGATACAAGAATAATAACTTAAAACAAACCGATGGTTCAGTCAAACAAAAAATCGAATCTGTTAATTAATCAGGTAAAAAAAATGGAAATATAATATATATATCAAAAATAATCCATAATACTTATTCGGGTAGTTTGGGTATCCGATAGAGTATCGATTCGGTTCTGGTATTATATGATACCCACGAGTATCAAATATTTTACTCATCGGGTGATTTGTTTTATACCCAAAATAAAAAAAAATCCAAAAAACCTAAAAAAAAAAATTTATAATATCAAAAATAATCCACAATATCCATTCAGGTAATTTGGGTACCCGATCGGGTATCGAATCGGTTCTGGTATTATCTGATACCCAAAGATATCAAATATTTTACTCATCTGGTGATTTGTTTTATACCCAAAATCAATCGGATACGGGTATTGTAGATCAATTCGGTTCGAATTTTCGGGTATGGGTTAAAAGTCTCAGACCTACTCCCTCATAACAGAAATATAATGAATCCAACAGAAATAACGTAAACTAAATTAAACCGAAAAGATAAAAAAAAATGTATCCCTACACTATTACTATTTTTTTTTTATGAAAACATAACGTACCACCGCGCAAACGCGCGGGTCCTCTACTAGTCTAAATACAATATTAAAGTAATAATTAAACATATTGCATTGACAGCACAACATATTACTAAATGCAAATATAGAAAAAGTATGAACCATACATAACTGAAAGATTGACAGCACAACATATTACTAAATTGACACTTTACATTACCGATCTTGACCGAAGAAAAATAAGATATTTTTACCGACTGGTTTATTTACAGTCAGTTAAGAGCCAAAAGTCGAAGGTGACGCCACCGTTTCCCTATAAAAAAGGCGCGCAAAGGCCTATCTCTGAGCCACGAAAACCACTCTTTCCCCTCAGAATCAGATCCATTTCCAAAAACCCTCTCCCAATTACATTTCCCGACTCGACGTTGTGAATTGATGCAGCAGAGAGGCCGATCCGTCAACCGTAGATCAAGGAGCTTCTCTAGATCCAGACTCGCCGTTGAAGGCCACTGAACCATCTCTCTCTCTCAACCGATCGTCTTCTTCATTTTTTTTTTCCCGGCGACCATCATTTCCAAAATGGCTGCAGTGCACGGTGAGATCGAATCTTACTCTTTTTATTGGGCGACTCGGGAAAATAGTTTTGTATTTTAGATTAAAGCACGTTGTTGATAGCGATTATCGTTGATTAAATAGTCGGAGATAAAAAAAAAAAAACGAGGATGTTGATTTGATTTTTTTTTTTGTTTATTGATGAAATGTGGTGTAGAGGAAGAGCGTGATATCCAGAAGAATTACTGGATAGAGCATTCGGCTGATTTGACTGTTGAAGCTATGATGCTCGACTCTAGAGCTTCTGATCTCGACAAGGAAGAACGTCCTGAGGTACTCAATCTTCCTTGGATCTTTTCTCTTTTAAAAATTTTTGGATTACATCAGCTCTGGTTTTGGTGAGACACTACTGTTTTGATTTGAATGCTTGTTATCTCCAAAGAACATTATGGTGGCCTTAGATATCTTTAGGATCTTATTGTTTCTTGAATCGGACATTTGAATTTGAATATTTATGTGTTGGTTTTACTCTGCAGGTACTCTCTTTACTCCCTCCATATGAAGGCAAATCGGTGTTGGAGCTTGGAGCTGGTATCGGCCGATTCACTGGTGAATTGGCTCAAAAAGCTGGTGAACTCATTGCTCTTGACTTCATTGACAGCGTCATTAAGAAGGTTTTGCTAATCACCTTCTTAGTTATAAATGTATTTAGCTTCGTTGCTCATGGCCTGTAATCTTTGTCTCTTGAATGTTGTTTATTTTATTTTATTTTGCAGAATGAAAGTGTGAATGGGCATTACAAGAATGTGAAGTTTATGTGTGCTGATGTTACATCCCCTGACCTGAAGATCACTGATGGATCCATTGACTTGATATTCTCCAACTGGCTGCTCATGTATCTTTCTGACAAAGAGGTATAAGATGATCTTCTTATCAAATACAATTAAAAAAGGCACTAGTAATGAGAAGAAGCCAGTTAAGTTTTAATGGTTTTATTCGGATGCAGGTGAAGCTTTTGGTAGAAAGGATGGTTGGTTGGATCAAAGTTGGAGGATACATATTCTTCCGAGAATCATGCTTCCACCAATCTGGGGACAGCAAGAGGAAATCCAACCCGACTCACTACCGTGAACCCCGTTTCTATACCAAGGTTCTTACTCCATTTAAATCCAATTAGAAATTTACATTTTCAATCGTTTAGCGGATGAACAATAGTTAGAATGCCTATGCCTTAAGGACTGGTTGAGATTTACAAAAGTCTGAGAGGGTTTGAAATGGATGATTAAGGATAAATTACCACTTGAATGCCCTCTTGCATGACTGAGATTTAAATGTTATCTTATGCCTTGGTGTTTGTTAGTCTTGGTTCATCGAACTTTGAAGCAATGCTTCCAAATCTGTCCAAGCAATGTATTCGAATACTTAAGTTTATATGCTTTGAAGTAATGCTTCCAAAATGCAGGTCTTTCAAGAATGCCAGACACGTGATGCTGCTGGGAATTCATTTGAGCTCTCTATGATCGGATGCAAGTGCATTGGAGCTTATGTGAAAAGCAAGAAGAATCAGAATCAGGCATGCCAAAACTCTGTCTATCAATAATGTCTATTTTCTTGGTATTTCAAGAACTTAACCATGGATAACACTCTTTTGTTATGTTGGATGCAGATTTGTTGGATCTGGCAGAAAGTCAGCTCAGAAAATGACAGAGGCTTCCAACGTTTCTTGGACAGTGTTCAGTACAAATCCAGTGGGATCCTACGCTATGAGCGCGTCTTCGGACAAGGGTTTGTGAGCACTGGCGGAATCGGTAAAAACCCAATTCGCTTTTGCTTGTGTTATGTGTACACGATGTTCTGATTCTTGAGTACCAATGAGTGTTGCCTTTCATGTTTCTTGTAACAGAGACGACCAAAGAGTTTGTGGAGAAAATGGATCTGAAACCAGGACAGAAAGTGTTGGATGTTGGATGTGGCATTGGTGGAGGTGACTTCTACATGGCCGAGAAATTCGATGTTCATGTTGTTGGTATCGATCTGTCTGTCAACATGATCTCTTTCGCATTGGAGCGTGCCATTGGACTCAACTGCTCGGTTGAGTTTGAGGTTGCGGATTGCACCACAAAAGAGTACCCTGATCATTCGTTTGATGTCATCTACAGCCGTGACACTATCCTGCACATCCAAGTACGACCCAACCTTTATCTCAAATTTTTCTCTCTTGGAAGTTTATCATTGCCAAGGCTTACTGATTCTTCTCCCATGCCCTCTCTCTCTCTCTCTCTCTCTCTCTCTCTCTCTCTCTTTCAGGACAAACCGGCTTTGTTCAGGACCTTCTTCAAGTGGCTTAAACCGGGAGGTAAAGTTCTCATCAGCGACTACTGCAGAAGCCCGAAAACTCCATCTGCTGAGTTTTCTGAGTACATCAAACAGAGAGGATATGATCTCCATGACGTTCAAGCATATGGGCAGGTTTGTTTTCTTTCGTCAATGAGTATTTTTTCTCTCAAAAGTCAAGACCCTTTCTCTAATCTCTTTTAACACAAAACTTCATTGTATAGATGCTAAAAGAGGCAGGCTTTAACGACGTGATCGCAGAGGACCGTACTGAGCAGGTAAATTTTTTCTAATATATACATTTTGGAAACCACTGATTATGTAGTTATAATTACAGAGTTTGTTTTGTGGTGTTTTGTGTACACAGTTTATGCAAGTCCTGAGACGTGAACTAGAGAGCGTGGAGAAAGGAAAGGAAGAATTCATCTCCGACTTCTCCAAAGTCAGTATCGGAAAAATCCAATCTTTATGTTAAGCCGTCTCTTTTACATAATTTCGAATGTATCTCACAGATTTCAAATTCATAAATGCAGGAGGATTACGACGACATCGTCGGAGGATGGAAGGCGAAGCTGGAGAGAACTGCTTCAGGTGAACAGAAATGGGGACTTTTCATCGCCAACAAGAATTAATCAAAATCTCTTCAGCTTTTATTTTTTCTCTTCTTCTTCTTCTTCAACAATAAAATATCATATCCGTTTGGTCATGTGATGTGTTCTGTGGACTTTGAGTGTTTGCTTAATCTATTTTTATTTGCTACCTTCAGTCTTTTCGGTTGATGAGATATGTAGACCGGCTTTCGTTTGGTTTCTACCAGAATGTGTTTTAAACTTGAAAAATTATGGAAATGTTATGTATTTGATTTACTTTCTCAGTCTAGACTCTAGATACCCGTAGCAGTGTGTTCGGTGTAACCGGGATTTTTTCAAATCGAAATGTGGCTGTGGTTCGTTCAACCTAATCGGAATTGGGCATTACTTTACTTGATATGGATTGTGTTTGATCCAGGGTTTTATCAAACTATATCACCATCTTTTAAATGTAGGCTTCTAGGCCCAAAAATGTTAAAGTCAAATGAAATTTGAAACTGTAGTAACACATATGAACAGTAAATTCAAGACTTTTATGTTCTACACAAGGGTCCACGCAAGCTAAATTTTTGTTTTTGTTTTTGTTTTGATTTGATCATTTATATATATAATAATTATTTTTCTAACTCTTCACGCGAAAATACATACAAAAAGTTTAATTTATGATAAAAAATTGTTTATTTAGAGAACTTTCTCAGATTAAAAAATAAATATTTTACAAATGAAATTGTTATATGTATCATACAGAATGTTCGTAGACGAAGCCTGGCGGTAGCAAGAAAGCAAACATAATCAAAATAAAATAAAAAAAAACATTCCATAGGGTTGTAGCTATTGCTAGGACTGAGCAATATAGTGTGGTGGTAAAAAGGGGCCTTGAAATTACACACAAACAAGACTAGATTCGTCAGACTCTTATTTAGGTTTTGACCCAACTAGACACACCTACCGTTCTATTTCTGTAATCAACAGTGTCAATTTCAATCTCCCTCAGTCAATTTTTTTGCAGTATCTATCAATTTTCCTATATATATTAATATATCCCAATGATCAATTCACACAAAACCGATGGTGGATATTATTATTTTTGTTTTTCTTGGGTAGATGTTCCCATGGTGGATATGGATATTAATACATCGTTTTAGAAAGAAAAAAACACATATCTATATATGTAGACTGTAATAGCCATCTCCCTCAATAGCTAATCAAGATATTATTATTATGATATAATGGAGAATTTGATGCAGTCTTACATTGTCAGAATACAATATTATATAGCACTCGATTGTTATTGTATATCTGTGCTGTATCTTCTGTCTACATGTGTGTAAATATGTATACGTACACATGTGACATATATGTATAATGATGACCTCATGATAGGAGAGATCACTGACAAAAATATAATAAAAGACATGAAAATAGGCTTTAATCGTCTGTTTTGATAAATTGGTTGGAGAAATGAAGAAGAGAAAGAAGAAGAGAATGAATCACATGAAGCCATTTAAGCCAAAACAGGGAAAATAAATGCAAAGCATAAGAGGAGATGGTGAGTCACAGCCAACCAATGGTCCACCTCATGCCTGTCACCATTTTTGTCCCTCACAGACACACCCCTCCTTCAGTCTTGTCAATTCCTCACTCTCTCTCTCTCTCCTCATTTTCATACCTCTTCTTCTGCTAATTTGTCTCTTCCATCGTTTGGGACCTTTGGGTGTTATAACTTATAAACAATGTTGAAATTATCAATTAGTGACTCATGTCCACTAATCAGCGATTTTTTTATTTCTTACAATGTTTACATATTTACTTACATTTAAATAGTCTTCCATTTCTTTTAATTTGTTATCTACCTAGGAAGTTCTAGTATTCTCTGGACACGTGATTTATCTTGGTTAGAGGTCGGCATGGTGATTCATTTCAAAGGAATCGATATTTCTCCCAAGCAAAAATCGTACTAGGGTTTGTAGCAAAAAAAAAAAAAAAAAAAAAGAACTAGGGGTTTTAGGAAGTGCATCCTTTTAAAAATCCTTAAAAGCGCCATTGGACCAAGACCCACTTGATTATTTAATCGACTGTTCTGAGATTGTTTTGTAATACATAATTATTTTTTGATTTTTGTATAGATTTTGATGGACGTGTGTTTTGGGTCACGTAGGCGTTCTAAAACCTTGATACGTTTTTTCCATTAATTATAGCTAAGGTTTTCTCAAGCTAGAAACAATAACAAATCATCCAGGGATAAAACCATATTTGCATGAAATAACTTCATATGTCTCCTTTAGCCGAATTGAGAGTTTCTTTTAATTAAAAAATCTAGTGCATTCTCTCTAAATCTTTCACACAGTGATTCGGAAAGATGAAGATAAATGACTAGAAATTAATGGTGTTATAGATGACTGATTTGTAGGAACCTTCTGGCGAATGAGAGATGCATGTTTAATAGTCAAAGCAGAAAACCGACTACACACTTAGTTTGTAACATCCCACATCTACAAACTATATACTCTTTGAAGCCGTTAATTAAAAACACTATATACGCGAATCAATATATACCTTTACAGGCAATCGATCGTGAAAATACATAAACGATCATGTGAATTAGCAACATCTTGAAATCATCATATACCAGATTTTATATGTCAAGAGTTCCAAGTTTTTTTTGGGTATGAATGTTAATGTGAAATTCCACGTTGGCCATACATACATCAACATTTCCATGGAGCAGACACAGATTTGTATGCTGATATACTATGATAGATCAATGGAGTAGACACGGATTTGTGTGATCCATGGAAATAACCAAAAGATTATACCGTACGATTACACTCTATCATTAATCTTCGTTACAATTCACGAGAAGATTCATGTTTCTTTATTTCCTAACAACAAAATATATTGTTTATAATAGGATGTACGTGTGGTAAATCTGTTGACTACACCGACGCGTACCCATTAATATATTTCTCTTCTTGCTTTTCACTTTTTCGTATTAATTGATTAAAGTTATGTTTTTGCTTACTTCCATGCTCGCAAGAATCACGAACACACAATCATCATGGGAAAAAAAGAAAAGAAAAGCAAATGCAAAGAGAGGAAGAAGGAATGATATTGCATCAAAATAAACAATACAAACGAATACATTCACTCTCTATCTTTCTTCTAAAAATATTATTAAAGAAAATAGTCTCATTGAATCGTACAAAGAGACATAAAAGAATGAATGAATCTTTGGGAAAAGAAAGGAAAGTGTCGGGGCTTCTTCTATGAATAAGCTATTCAATTTTTTTTTATTTTCTTATAATTTCTCTTTTGTCATGTCTCTTCTCTACTCTAAAAGTCACCCTTCTTTCCTTTTCTCACGTTCTCTCTCTCATATTTTGTCTTTTTCACATTTGAATATAATGCTGGATAGGCTTTCCTTTCTCATTCGTTAGTTAGTGCAGTCTAATTCCATTTGTCAAAACTAATTCAAAATACCAGGTTTCTATGAACATTTGATTGGCACTTGTGCAATCATAAAAAAATTCAAATCATCCCAACAATTATAAATTTCTACATTTTCACCAAGATTTTCTAACCAATATAAATATACATATATATGGGGTTTCTAATAAAAAAATTAATTTAGTTTTTTAATAGACTATACAAATTGATCTAAAAAATTTAAACTACAAATTCTTGGTTCATGATTTGGAATTTATGGTTCGATTGTTTATCTACGTTTTTCCTGATTTTTGATGTTTAGATGTTTAAGAAATGCATTTTTTCAGCTTATCAATAATACCTACTGTAGTTTTCATCAGAATTTGTGAACTGAAGCCAAAACATAAAAAAGAAAAAAAAAAAACGCAGACAAAATTATAGGGGAAAATCTTTATTTTTTTATTGACTTTTACTTATATATTCACAAAGAATATTTTATAAAGGATTAAAGTGTACAATTAAAGTGGTTTATATTACAGGAATTTGTATGAATTTTGGTTTATGATTTAACAGATTGCAAATAATGATTTAACAGATTGCAAACAATTATAAATAGCAAGTGTAAAGGCATTTTGTTTGTATCCAAGTAAAGAGAACCAAAACAAGTCCAAAATCAAAATTTCCCCACTCTCTTAGTCATTTCAACATCAACCCAATTCTTTTTGTCTCTCGCACATTTATAACTCAAAGATACGCATGCCAAAATTGACACATCTACAGTATATATATATAGATCATGTGTGTGTAGTAATCACGCCTTTTTTAAAAAGATGTAGTTAAAACAGGTTCCCATTTTCGTAACACTTATCTCATCACCAAATACCCTCAGTCACCAACCAAATCAAGCAATTTTCCTGATCCAGAACCCTAATTTCACCACATCCACACAAATGAAATGATAACTAATGGGCAAATCTCATCACCAATGTCTCTCTATTCTTTTCTTAGGTTTACCTTGCTCATTTTAACATAATTAAAGAAAGTGGTCCAAAGTGCATTTTAAGGCAAAGCCTTATGAAATGTTACCATCAACACCATAAAGACACGCCTGCCCTCACTCCCGAACAAAACCCTACTTAATTCTTGTTTTTTTTTTTTTTTTGTCTCGCTTTAACTTGTGATTGATTGATTAATCTAGTTATCTAATAACACAAAGGTCATTACAAAAAAAAAAAAAAAAAAAAAAAACAAAAAANCAATTGAAAAAAATCTCATTAAGGTTAGTTCTTCAATGGAAGAAACTCATAGAAACAGTGAATGCCAATATTTTTGTTTTTCTCACCATCGCCACCATTGTTACAAAACCCTTCTTTTCTCAGTGGAAATAGCTCAAGTGTCTGTTCTTGATGATCCGATTCACCGTTAGAGCAAGCTTCATGTTGTTCTTGATCTTTATTATCATGACAAGTCTCGGTGTTTGTCGCTACTCTTGTCCTCAGAAATAAAGGTGAAACTGTGACCGTATCTTTAGCAGCGGAAACAATACTATTGCTAATGGACATGTTGGACGAAACAGAAGTTGAACTGAGAATGAGGTGAGGATGATGATGATGTTGGGAAGAAGGGTAGAGTCCAGGTGGCAGCTGCATCATCTGCCACGTTGAATTTGTTCCATGAAAGCTTTGTCTCTCTTCTCCTCCATGACGACCATTGCGCTTCGTTGCTGCCATTGTTATTGAGACAGGCTCCTCCTGATGATGGTTGTCATGAGGTTTCTAATATGCAGAAGGAAAATTCAAGATTTTTTAATTTTAAAATTAGTCAATTAGCATTGGAAAATGTAAAACTTGGTAACAAATAAGTCAAAATCTTAGCATAGCGACAAACTTTAAGCTTAAAAAACCAATCACACAGACCCAAAAATAATCTGTGACAAAAATGAAAATTCCAGAAAGGGACAGGGGTGAAGGAGAATGAGACCGTTAAATAGCAGGGTCAAAACGGTCTTTTCAAGCATGCGTTGGAGTAAAAAAGCACACTAATTCATGGAAATTCAGCAAAAACAAGAAAACACAGCTAAAAGATCGATCGTACGTAGCAGCTGTCCCGACAGAAAGGAAAGTCTCTGCAGCTTTTTGGATCAATCCATTAATTTATAAATTTGTTTTTGTAAAAAAACTACTCATATGCTAAATAGTAAATACACATATTTTTTTTCATTTCCCAATAAACTAACTCTTTTGGTATTTTCTACTGCCTCATCTTCTCTGAGCATCATTTCTCTGCCTTTGTTTTTATTTCAAGGTTACCCAAACTTCCAAAAAACAATTCACTTATCCTTAAGAGATTCTCTCTGTAATCATATGCTTATTATATATCAAAACCCTAAACCTTAATTACATTCTCTGTCATGCCCCAATAGAATATACCACTTTATATGAAAGTAAACACATAATATGAGCAATACACACAAAAAGAACATAATATCATAAAATATAATGACTAGGAACAAACATATGTGTGTGTATATACCTCTGGTTGTGTGTCACATCCAACCGAACATATCCAGTTCTTGGTCTGTTCATACTTGTAACCTATAAAATTTCAAATAAAATTAAATAAAAACCATCAAATCAAACAAACTTAACTAAAAATCACGTCAGTCGTCTCTCACCTGGTGGATCTTTCTTGTCGAATCCGTGGTTTGAGTCAAGACCCGTTGTTGTAATGACCGATTCCTCGAGGCCATTTTCCATCTGTCGTCGCCGTTTCTGGCGTTCACGGGCTTTGTGGTTTTGGAACCAATAGAAAACGTTTTTGCCTTCTATCTTCCCGTACCGTCGTAGCTGCGCGGTGATTTGTTGAATATGGTCGGCGGAAGGAGTTCTAGTTCCTTGTCGGTAAAGCTCTTCAAGAACCCTTAACTGATCCGGCGTCGGATTCCACCGTGAGCTCACCATTACTGGAGGATGTTGAGGTTCTGAGTTTAGCATCATCAGCTCCCTCTTGTTCTGCTCCGCCGTCATCGTCACCACTGCTTTATTAAACCATAACAACCAAGAAAAATGAGTATTAGAAACCAGAGACAGAGATAGAAAATTTGTGTTGTGGGAGAGAGAGAGAGAGCTCTACCCATATTAAAGCGGTGGTCGGAGTTGGTGTGTGCTGCTGCGACGGCGGTGGTGGGGCAAGAAGAGAGCCGTGGGATGAGAGGACGAAGCTTTCTTCCTCCGTTGAAGGAATCTGCGCCTCCTTCGTTATAACCCATCATCCACATTTTGATCTATTTAATTTATATTTGTATATTGTGAGAGGAAGAGAGATATCAAGTGAATATTAATTAGGGCTTTGTTGATTTTATCGAAATTAAGGAGATTTGAGTGATATGGTGGTAGGAAGAAATAGACAAATAGTAGAAAGTGTAATTGGCTGTTTTTGGTATATATGGGGTTTAAAGAAGATAGTAAAGTTGTTTGTGAATGTGAGAATGGGAGCATGCAAATGAGGTTTTCCAAGCACATATGTTTATATATATATAGAGAGAGATCGTCTAACGCATATCTTTTTATATTACCGTATTTTTATAAATAATGGATGAAACTTTATATTTTTGACTTTTGTATTCCATTTATTTAATAAATTCTCCAACGAACTTCAAAGCAACAAATATATGTTTGTATAAAAAGTACTATAACATGATAGAATCTCAGATTAGCTAAGCCGCCTATACTTTTCTGTGCAGACTGTGCTGTATTCTATTCTATTAACATTGAAATATTACAACTTGTAGGAATATTAATTCGATGTGGTTTTTTTTATTTGCATTTTGCACAATGCGATTATAGTAACCTGGCTGTATTATATTATTAATAGACAAGTAGACATTAGAGGATGTATCTATATACTAGATTACATGAAAATTTTTATCTACTCCAAGTTATTCCTAAATCTAAAGAAGTCATAGTTTATGAGTGCTTATGTACTTTTAAATTGTGGTTTATTTGTAGATAAGTAACTTAAAAGAAGTATACATAAAACTGAAGTACAAACATATTCCCAAAAAACACTACTCTCTAATGCTTTCAACTATAGTTACTTAAGCTTTATTACTAATTAGTGCACTATACAATTTATTTTTATATTGGTTGAAATGTATTCAGATAGATAATGTTTTAGTTTTTTTTTTTTAAATAAAAATATTTGATACATTGATTTTGTCTTAAACATTACTTATTGTGATATAGGGAGAGAGAGTACAAATCAGCGAATCAACAAATACATTGATTTTGTCTCTATGGCATCAGATAAAATTAAAACCTTATACATTTGAAGAGGATCAGCATGGTGACTACAAAAGAATGTGATCAATGTACTTCGATCGACTATTATAAGATTTCACTAAACGATTTTTGGAAAGATGTACATTTTTTTGGGCCATCCAACTACATTCTTAGTTTCGTATAGTGCAATATCATACATAGCCAAGCAATTACAACATAATATTATGATTTATGAAAGAAAAGGAGGGAGATGAGGTTGACTAGTAAGAGGAGAGAGAGAGAGAGAGCGTGGAATTCTGGGGATATGAATGATATGGGGAGATGCGAAGGAGCTTATAACGACGTGACATTCCTCCCATCTCTCCCCATCACTCCTTTTCTTTCATTCTTTTTTTTCCTCTTATTTTTCTCTTTTTCAATTCTTACTAGTACTACAATATATCAATATTTTTCTCTTATTATTTTTGTTTCTACGCAGATATGAGAGATAAATGTAAGTATGTGTGGTGGCTTTCACTATTATTCTTGTTCTCAACTGCCCCATAGCTTTGTCTCCTTTACACTCTTCACCTCTATCTCCTTTGTCTCTCTCAAGCCCACTTTTCCATATATCCCTTTCCCTCCCTTCTTCTCTTTGGGATCTTAAATCCCCCTTTTCTGTCTTTTCCCAAGCCCTAATCTTTTTGTTTTTTCTCCATTTTTGGATATTTGCGAGTATGTTAATCCTCAGTTTGTCAAAGATGTATAATTAATTAACAATGTGTTGCTTATTTGTTTTAATGATCATGTGATGAAACAATGTTACAATGTGCCTCGTTTGATGAGACATAGATATAGCTAAAAATACTACTACTATGTTTTCTGTTTTGTTTTTTGTGTGTGGAAATTGATGAAACATGCGCCGATCGACTGTGAATTTTAATGAAACCGGTCGACTCATATTTAATTAAACAAACTAATGTGTATATATCTATATGTATACATATATACTTTACTCATTTACATGATCAAATTTGTAAAACTTCAAACTTCAAATTCTTTCTAGCTTTCTTCAGACTTCTATTATTTGTTAGGAAGCAAACTAGTTATCATAAGTGAACACGCACAAGTAAATCATTACATTAGCTTTTTCATAGCAGAGATATTTTCAAATAAAATGATGAACATAGTTTGTAGCTATAGAAAACTCAGATATGCATAAAGGTTTTTTAGGTTTTTTTTCTTGTTTTGTTAAATCATTTGTTTATAGTTCCTACTATTATTCCACTGTCTCCCTTTCTCATTTATAGAAAAATCATTGATGTCAAAAGTGAAAAACAACATAAGAAAACCGTATTAATTAAACAGTCTAACGAGGGCATTTATGTTCTTTGAGCCTACTCAGAAATGGTTGTGAAGTTTATGTTATTCCAGTCTTCATTAGAGGTACAAGTTAATACAAGTTAATCTTAATAATTATATTTGAATCAATTGGCTAAAGCATATTTGTTTCAAGCTTGTGGCCATGTATAATTTATTTCTTAAGGCCATAAGGAAAATGCTTTTGTCAGGGGACAAGAAGATTAAAAGTTGAAAACCTGAAAAATGTCCATACTTATTCTTCAAACGATGTTATATTAAAGTATTTAGACGAATTTATTTGTTAAAATAACATACATGGACTTGTGGTTATGATTACAAATCTTTGATATGGAAACAGATGTGTGTTATTAGTCTTCTAAACTATTTATGTACAAAAAATATGTTAAAAAACTTCAAAATTTAGGATATACTATAGCTACTAATATTTAACATACATGAACTTGGGGCTGTGATTAAAAATCGCAGGCAAGAAAATGTGTGTTATTAGTCTACTGGACTATCTATGTCAAATAATACTGAACATGTTAAAAAAATGGAGACTTTAGAAAAATCTATGGCTAATAATATTGATGGTGAAGATGAAGACAATATTCAATATCTTGTAATTACAATAATTCTAATTTTTCTGTGTTTCAATTTGGCTTTTGATTTTTTCTTTCTTTCTAAAAACAGTTAATAACTATAGTTAATCACAAGAAACTTAACATGAATATGAGTAATTTTGAATTAAAAAGAAGACACGTGTCAAAGTTATAAAGTGCCACATTGCATCCTATGAGAGATCGAGTGTGATTACATGAAATCTTAAAATATTAGAATAAATAAATAGATAGATAGATAGCTTAAAGAATTATTTATCTATCAATTTAAAAAAATATAAAATAATTTATATGGGAACATATAAGAATATAAGTCTTATTTTCATTTACTTTGCAGAAAAATTCTTAATTACTCAACTAGGGAAAACTTACTCTCTGCAATAGATGAGCTAGGCTTACATAAACTTGACTATTAGCCCAATGATATCGGATTAGCCCCATAGGCCCAATAATAATGTAAAACCCGGTTTGAGAGGAAAAAAACAGACGGACTTCAAAAAGTTATGCTCTTCGTCTCTCGCCTGCGAGCCAGAGAAAATGGCTTCTACAGTACCTTCGTCTTCTCTAAACCCCTCTCTTTCTCATCTTCCTCCGTATTCCAGTTGCAGAGAGCTGATGATATTGAAGGTCAAATACCCTGCGAAAAAGAAGACGATGCAATTGAAGCAGAGGATCGTAGACGCAGTGTAACCGATAGAGCTTACTGGAGAAGGCGGATACACAGTATCTGCGCCATTCATAGAAATCCCGACGAAGCGCTTCGGATTCTTGACGGCCTCTGCCTCCGTGGATATCGTCCCGATTCGCTTAACCTGAGCAGTGTGATCCACGCTCTTTGTGTCGCCGGACGATTTGACGAAGCTCACCGTCGGTGTCTCCTCTTTGTCTCTTCAGGTTTTATCCCAGACGAGCGAACCTGCAACGTTATCATTGCGAGGTTGCTAGATTCTGGATCTCCGGTGAGTACGTTGGGAGTTATACACCGCTTGATCGGTGTCAAGAGGGAGTTCGTGCCGTCGTTGACGAATTACAACCGTTTGATCAATCAGCTGTGTTTGATAAACAGGGTTATTGATGCGCATAAGCTTCTCTTAGATATGAGGAACAGAGGGCATCTCCCGAATGTTGTGACTTACACCACTTTAATCGGTGGTTACTGCAAGATTCGAGAGCTCGATGTTGCCCATAAAGTGTTCGACGAAATGCGTGCTCGTGGCGTAAGGCCTAATTCCCTCACACTGAGTGTTCTTATTGGTGGGTTTTTGAAAGAGAGAGATGTTGAAACCGGAAGGAGGCTAATGAAGGAACTCTGGGAATACATGAAGGATGAGACTGATACATCAGTGAAATCAGCAGCTTTTGCGAATCTCATTGATTCAATGTGCAGGGAAGGGTATTTCAACGACATTTTCGAGATTGCAGAGAATATGCCACAATGTGAGTCAGTGAATGTTGAATTTGCATACGGGCATATGATGGATTCCTTGTGTCGATACAGGAGAAACCATGGAGCTGCGAGGATTGTTTATATAATGAAGAGTAAAAGGTTAATACCGAGAAAAACATCTTACAATGCTATAATTCATGGTTTGTGCAAGGATGGTGGGTGCATGAGGGCTTATCAGTTACTAGAAGAGGGATCAGAATTTGGGTTTTTTCCGTCTGAGTATACTTATAAGCTCCTAGTGGAGAGTCTATGCAAGGAACTGGACACTGGTGAAGCGAAGAATGTTCTAGAGCTGATGCTGAGGAAAGAAGGAACAGATAGAACTAGAATCTATAACATCTACCTGCGAGCTCTCTGCGTAGTAGATGATCCGACCGAAATCCTGAATGTACTGGTCAGTATGCTTCAGGGAGACTGTAGGCCCGATGAGTATACACTGAACACAGTTATTGATGGACTTTGCAAGATGGGTAGGGTGGATGATGCCATGAAAGTTCTTGGCGATATGATGACAGGGAAGTTCTGTGCACCAGATGCTGTGACATTGACTTCTGTTATGTGTGGCTTGCTTGCTCAAGGAAGAGCAGAAGAAGCTCTTGATGTGTTGAATCGGGTTATGCCAGAGAACGGGTTTAAGCCAGGTGTTGTTACATACAACGCTGTTATGCGTGGGTTGTTCAAGCTCCATAAGGGAGATGAAGCTATGTGTGTGTTTGATCAGATGGCAAAGGCCGGTGTCAGTGCAGATAATACTACCTATGCTATTATCATCGACGGGTTGTGTGGAACCGGTCGAGTGGATACGGCGAAGAGGTTCTGGGACGATGTGATATGGCCATCAGGGAGACATGATGCGTTTGTGTATTCAGCATTTCTGAAAGGGCTTTGTCGGTTTGGTAATCTAGGTGATGCTTGCCATTTCCTATACGAATTGGCGGATTCTGGAGCGGTTCCAAATGTTGTGTGCTATAACATTGTGATTGATGAATGTAGTAGAAGAGGGTTGAAGAGAGAAGCGTACCAGATTTTGGAAGAGATGAGGAAGAACGGCCAGGCTCCTGATGCAGTGACATGGCGGATACTTGATAAACTACATGATTCTAGGTCTCTAGCCATGGAAGGAGAGAGTAATCTTTGAACTCTACAAGCTCAGGATCAACTTTTATAAATAAAAGCAATAAATTTCATGTTTTTGGGGGCTTAAGCAAGCATCTTGGCTTTTTATTTCATGATCAAGATTTGGTGTTACCAAAGCTATGTGAAACTAAAAACAAGTGGCCTTGTTTCTCTGTAGGCGAATTCAAAATATCAGAGAGCTAAGATAGGTGAATAATCAACTGGATTGAAGAGAAGACCGAAAAGCGAGGAAATGAACATAAATATTTCTACAGGAACATGAGTGGGAGCTAGTGCAAATGGTCCTCAAGAGACATCCATCCAGAGAGATATATTAAGATGTACAAGAGAAGCATAAAGACTGATAAATCTCTAATCTATGATAGTGAAAACAGAAGCAACGAAAGAGTCTGACAGTGGAAAACATGGTTTAGCTTGTTCCACCACTTTGCTGATGAGCCTGTGACTCCCAGAAGAGCCTGACAGTGGAATAGATCAGAGAAGGCTCAGCCATTGCGCCGTTACCGTAGTCTCCACAGGCGAGTCTCTTCTTGATCGGAGGAATAAGTGTGATTCCCAGTTCATCGAGCGACAAAAGATGCCTTTCCGTGAAAGGATTGTTCCACATCAAAGTGTTCATCGACGGTGCAACGAAAAGCGGTTTGCTATAATCCCAAGCTCGTATGATGCAAGTCAAGAGATTATCACAGAGCCCACCAGCAATCTATATAGAAATTAAAGTGGCTTCAGATGGGGAATTCAAACAATTGAAGCGGTTTTTCAAAAGGGGAATTAAGATTCTTTTACCTTGCCTAATGTGTTAGCAGACAAAGGAGCAATGACCAAAACATCAGCCCAACGTCTAAGCTCGATGTGAAGGACAGGATCGCCAATCTTATTCCAGCTTGACCATTCATCTTCGTCAGTGTACAGAGTCACCTCCTGTGGGAGAGAGAGTCTGTCGACGAAATGCAGAGATGATTTCGAAACGACGGCTCTCACTTCCGCCCATTCGGTGAAACAATGGCAGAGATTGCCGAATTTGATAGCAGCGACGCTTCCGCTTGCAGCAAGTAGTACACGTGGCTTCCTCGGTGCGGTCTTCACTTCCATGTCTTCTCTGTCTCTTTTCCCATTCTCCATGGCTCTAGAGATCTAAGAATTAGCGAGCTGGGGAAGATGATGGTTCGGCCGGCGACGAAGCGGAACCCTAACCGAAAATTGATCTGTTCGAGAAATGTCAAAAGGTTTTTAGAGGGAAGAGAGAGAGAGAAAGATGACGACAATCATTTACTCATTTGTTGCTAGTCAAATGGGCCGTTGACTCATTCTTTTTAGGCCTCAGTTTTCTTTGCATGGGCTGGATATCGGCATTTTCTATTTTTTTTTTAAAAAATTTTTATCTACAATTTACATACTATCAAGTATCAACTTTTTTTTTTTTTTTTTTTTCAAGTATCAACTTTGAAACATGGTTATCGACTTATTGTACATCGGTTACAAAACATTATGCTACATACCTTTTGTTATTTGGTTCTTAAATCAGTTTAAAACAGTTGTATTGACAAATGGAAGATGGTTTTCAAATGAATCTCCTCAACTTTATTTTGAATGATGTCGATGATGAGACAACATGATGCACGAGGCCTGCGCGTTTCACAATGGCTGTATGGGTCGTAGTTCCATACTTACCAAAA
>OVBC01001860.1:0-19565 GCA_900406465.1 Noccaea caerulescens
CTAAGGAGAAGACTCATGGCTACAAGTTGGACAAGGCTCATATCTTTGCTGTGAACATGTTCGATGATTTTGATAGGTTGATGAATGTGAAGGAGGAGTGGGAGGCTCCTCAAACCAAGCCGTATTCACCTGGGGTATGTGTGTTTTTAATTGGCAATGTACCTTGAAAACGTGACTTGTATTATCCTTTCTGTGCATTCAGTTCTTTGTTTTGGCTATTCTATTGTTGATTCAGTGAGTTCATGTGTTTGTCAGCCGCCTGAGGGATAGGATTTGTTGACGCATTTTATTGATACTTGCCAATACATTTTGATTGCACAACTCTTGTTGTTGTGTTTATGTTTGTTTATTCAGTGCAGCCTTTTAAGATGCTTGTTCTCGTTTTTCAGGAAAATTTGCAACAGTGGCTTACTGATAAAAAAGCTCGGGATCAGTTAGTCATCCGCTCTGGCCCAGATACTGAAGTTTTATGGAATGATGCTAGGCAGAAGACGCCTGAGCCTGTTCATAAGCGTTCTGTAAGTTACTTACATCTACTGTGTTTATCCCATAATTGTTACTTGACTGTTTAGATCAATGTTTCCATCATCTGATTCTGAGTTATTGATGTTCTCTTACTATGCAGTACTGGACAGAGAGCTATGTGCAGTGGTCTCCTCTAGGTACATACCTTGTGACACTTCACAAGCAAGGGGCAGCTGTTTGGGGTGGTGCTGATACCTTTACCCGGCTCATGCGTTACCAGCATAATATGGTTCGACTTTCCTTTCGATTGCTATGTAGTGGCTACGTTTATTTCTCTGTTGGCCTGAAGTTTGGCTTTCTTTTGTTGATATCGCAGGTGAAACTAGTTGATTTCTCGCCAGGGGAGAAGTACCTGGTAACTTACCATAGCCAAGAGCCAAGCAACCCTCGTGATGCTAGTGTGAGTGAAACTCTGCTTCTTTTCTTTCTAACTTTATTTTATGTCATTTTATGCCAAACATTCTGATTTCTGTCCAATTTTCAGAAAGTAGAGATCAAGGTCTTTGATGTGAGAACCGGAAGGATGATGAGAGATTTCAAGGGAAGTGCTGATGAGTTTTCAATTGGAGGACCTGGTGGTGTTGCTGGTGCCTCTTGGCCTGTTTTCAGGTAATTTCTTGAACTAAATTTGAATTTCCTAAAACATTCAGTCGAAATGTGTCTTCTGCTCCGTTGTTATGCACATTTGTTGATGTTTGCTTGTAAACTTTTTGTGCAGATGGGCTGGTGGAAAAGATGATAAATACTTTGCCAAGCTCAGCAAAAACACTATATCGGTCTATGAGACTGAGACTTTCAGCCTAATAGACAAGAAATCCATGAAGGTTGATAATGTTGTGGACATCTGTTGGTCGCCTACTGATTCTATCCTTTCACTGTTTGTTCCTGAACAAGGCGGAGGAAACCAGCCTGCCAAGGTATCTTTCTTCTGCCAATGAAAATCCCTAAATCTGCAATTCCCTTTTGTTTCTCTGCCAGTTGTTTTGTATTTACATGTTAATATCTCTTTCTTCAGGTTGCTCTTGTCCAAATCCCTAGCAAGGTGGAGCTGAGGCAGAAGAATCTCTTCAGTGTCAGCGACTGCAAGATGTACTGGCAGAGTAGTGGAGAGTATCTGGCTGTCAAGGTTGACCGATACACAAAGACAAAGAAGAGCACGTACTCTGGTTTTGAGCTTTTCCGCATCAAAGAAAGAGATATCCCCATCGAGGTTCTTGAGCTGGACAACAAGAACGACAAGATCATTGCTTTCGCATGGGAGCCCAAGGGTCACAGGTTTGCTGTCATTCACGGTGATCAGCCGAGACCAGATGTCAGTTTCTACTCGATGAAGACTGCGCAAAACACTGGAAGAGTTTCAAAGCTCACTACTTTGAAAGCCAAACAAGCCAATGCCCTCTTCTGGTCTCCCACTGGAAAGTACATCATTCTGGCTGGTCTCAAGGGTTTCAATGGCCAGCTCGAATTCTTCAACGTGGACGAGCTCGAGACAATGGCCACAGCTGAACACTTCATGGCCACTGATATCGAATGGGACCCTACTGGAAGGTACTGCTGTCTCATAAACCTTGTTCAGTTTCAGTCCATTGGTGGTTTCATTTCATTCCCGTTCCAGAAAAAGTGATGTTGTTTGCATTCGTTTTCTCTTTTACTTTGGTAGGTACGTTGCAACTGCGGTAACATCAGTCCACGAGATGGAGAATGGATTCACAATATGGTCTTTCAACGGGACTATGCTCTACCGTATACTGAAGGATCATTTCTTCCAGGTATGTAACAAAAATATGGTCTTTATTCATAGCGTTTTATTAAACGCGGATTTGTTATGAAATGTTTTGTACTTTTTTGATGGTTTCAGTTAGCATGGCGCCCAAGACCACCATCCTTCTTGACCGCAGAGAAGGAAGAAGAGATTGCAAAGAACTTGAATCAATACAGAAAGAGGTACGAGGAAGAGGATCAGGACGTTTCGCTGCTCTTGTCTGAACAAGACAGAGAGAAGAGGAAGGCGTTGAAGGAAGAATGGCAGAAATGGGTCATGCAGTGGAAGTCTCTGCACGAAGAGGAGAAACTCGCGAGGCAAGACCTTCGGGACGGCGAAAACAGTGATGAGGAAAAAGTTGAGTATGAGGCCAGCGATGTTGAGTGTGAGGATATTATTGATGTTACTGAGGAAATCGTTCAAGAATCGTAAGCTTTTACTCACTTCAGTTTCTTTCCTTGTCCTTTCTTAGTGTCCATTTGGATCTGTTAGACTTGGAATGTTTCATCTTGTTTTTGTTTTCGTCTCTTGTTTCTTAAAATTTGAAGAGAATTTGTTCAATTTTGATATTAAGTTTCTTATCGACTTTTCGTAATTTTGCATCATTGTTTAATGTTGGATTAGTAGCCTAGATTAGTAGATTCTAACTTAGTAACACATATTTGAACCTCTGCCAATGTAATCTTTGACATTTCTCTATAATTCGTATCCGTCCGTAATCTCAGTAACAATGTATGTAACTATACTTGAGTATCCAAAGCTTCACTCTATATAAATTCCATCCTCACCTAACAAGCTCGTATGTTTGTTACAACTCAATCAATACAAATTGTATCAAATGGTTTTTTGCTTAACATCATATACTGAACTCATTACCTTATTAAAATTTTCCAGAGTGACAAAATATAATTAAAACTAGGTGATAACCCGCGCTCTGGTAAAAATTATTGGTATTTTATTTATTTATTTTTCATAATTCATTCTTAATTAATTTCAAAAAAGAGCACATAATATCACACTTCAAAACCATAATATCAATCACACGTAATAATACATATTTAAATTGTTATTGTTTTTAAAAATTGGTAAAATTGTATATATTGTTTTTAATCATTACGATTAAATATGATATGATTGTTTTTCTTCCTTTTCTATAAACAAAATAAATATTATGTGAAATTGATTCAAATTTGGTAACACAATATATATGTTAAGTTTAGTATGTATTAAATAAAATCATTACTCAAAAATATGATAATTTATAGCTGATTTATAGGTTAATTTATTATTAATATGGGAAAATAATATATATTTGAATTTACTCATAACCAATGTTTTTAAAACCGGACGGGAAGACGAACCGAATAAGCATCCGGGTCATGGTTCAATTTGGTTTGACCGGATTGAATCCGATTCATAATAATTTATGTATATTTATTTTTAAATATAGAAATTTTAAAATACATATTATAAATAGTTAAGAGTTGATATAAAAATATAAATATAAATATAATAGTATTAGAAAAATTAAACTAAATAACTTATAATCTAATATATAATTAGTTAATTGATCATATTAATTGTTTATAAACCAGACCGGAAACCCAACCCGGTCACATGTCCGGTTCACGATCGAATGTCTTTTCCCATGTGTTATTTTTTAAAAATGCTTCTTTTTTTAATATATAAGGGATAAGGGATTTAACAAGGGTAAGAGTAATAATAATTTAAATACCCCTTGATTATCGAGGATTTATTTTAATTATCCTTAATAATCTTTCTAATAAGCGTTACTACTATATATATCCTTTTTTTCTTTCAACGGGACGTTGAAGAGCTAGAAACTCGGAACGACGCCGAATCCGCCGTAAACTTCGACGTCTCCTCCGTTGTTGCTTCTCGAATCTGTTCTCTTAGCAAAACGTCCTTTGATCCTCGGCCTCATCTCGGCGTATGCTTTACGTGATGCGTACCGAATCGTCTTCTCGAATTTCCGATTCTTCCTCTTCTCTCTGTACCTCAAAACCCTAGCCTCCCTTTCCGCCGGAGATAGTTGTATCGCTGGTGTTGCCGTCGTCGTCGTGTTTGATAGCTCCGTCGTCGTCGTGTTTGATAGCTCCGTCGTCGCTCCGCCTTCAGGCACCAACGGTACATCCAGTGATGTTGACGAAACCTAACATTTCACAAACTCGGATCAGATCAGTTTTTCCAGATCCAGAGAGCAAATCGTGAACCTAAGAGAACTGAATTTCTATATATTTCCGTTGGATTTGCTTATACAAACCGTCTAGATCTGACTAATTCCATTTCCATGGCAGCGAAAAAGGAAACTGCAGATTGATGAAAAGAGAGAGAGAGAGAGAATTTTTACAGTATGACTGATGCAGTTGAATCCGTGTGGAATTTTGGAAGCGGAGATATCGAAATTGAAGTAATCGTTGTTAAGAAACATCACTTGAGAGCTCTTCATCTGCACAGGAACGACTCCGTCGTTGCCGGAGCTATTCTCCGACGCCTCCATTTTCGGATCCACCGCCGAGTAATCCAGATCCGAGAACAAATTAGGGATCTCTACTCCTCCTCCTCCTCCTCCTCCTTCCTTGATACTCGGATTCGGTAAGAGCCAAGACGCAGCTTCCATGCTGACGTCAGCATCTTCGTCGAGGAAATTGACCGATGAGGCGGATCTGGCCGATCCCGGAGCGTCGTAGAAAGGAGTGACGGGGACGCGCTCGTGGCGGCGGGAAAGTGGATTAGCGGAGTGGATGTCACGATCGCACGTTACGCAGAGCGTTGCGGCGTCGGCTTTGCAAGTGACGTGTGCCGGAGCTTGCTCGCAAACCTCGCATAGCCAGACTCGCTCGTGACGCGAAGCGAGCTTGTTTGCTGTGTGGATCTTTCCGTCGCATTCGCCGCAGAGAAACGCCGCGTCGGCGCGGCAGAACAGAGTCGCTGCCGTCGATTTGCACGAATCGCATAGTTTCGACGACATCACTCTCTCTCTCTTCACTTTCTCTCTCTATCTCTGTTTTTTAATTTATTTATTAGAGAGAGAGGAATAATGATAATGGAGTCAGCTTCTTCTTCTTTTGACTCTTGATGGTCTGAAAGTGGCGATTGTGGCGGACGCGCCAGTGGGTCCAGGGAGATCTGAGAGTAACGAACAGAGCTATGACACGTCAGCGAATCTTAGCCGAATAGAGAAGGAGGAGTTGAAATTTGAGTGACATTGAGGAGAAGTGGGGCCTCATATGTCGTAATGTAAAAGGGTGTATCTATCGGTTTCATGTTCTCACGGATTTGCTATACAAATAGAAAATGAAACTAAGAACTGAAACCGGTTTATTGCTAATTCTATATTTGGTTTTAAGGGTTATGGTTTTAGAGTAAACCATGCTTGATTAAGATATTTGGTTTTAAGGGTTATGCTTGGTTTTAGAGAACAAAAACCATCACGGTTTTGGCTCGGTTTAATAAAGGAAGAAGAGAGACTTTAATCTTCAAGTAAGACAAGGTGAAATGAATCCGGTATAAGGTGGTTTAAATGTTGGTTTTTGTTGTTGTTGTTGTTAGAAATGGTTAGGGTGAGACTGTATCGGTTTTTGGTAAGTATGCTTTAACAAACTTATCATTTATTGAGGACAATGAAACGAATATAGGAGGAACAGTAAGGACTTGTTAAGGACTAAACCACTTATTATGCTCATTAAAACTAACGTAACATGTTTTAAATTATGTAAAACAACATATGATTTGATTTCCCGTCTAAATGTCAATTAGACGGCTTAAGGGCTAAACATGAGTTAATTGTACATCATCTCTTTAACTGTATAAGACTTAAGGTCTTTGTCTGCGTTTTGATTAACTTCTAAAGTGTTTGAAAAACTTGAGATTAACTAAACATTTTCTTAAGAATATATTCATATGCGAATTTATTTTATTTTTTCCGGATCCATGAATAAAAGGGAGAATATTGTTAACTGATTGATAAATCAAGTGTGGTCCATTTAGATTTATTTGGGAACAGAAGCATGTGTGATGTGTTTAAAGACCACACCGCTCTCTAAATCATTTTTCGGGGGCTATAGTCCACTGGCTTACTATTTGGACGGTGTGAACTTATCGTTCTTACGGAGATGGAACTCGAAACTTTGTGTAGATTCGGTTTAGAAAAGAATAACGGTCGGTGACCCATTTTCACATTACTGTACTCGTAATTGAAGGAAAAAGAAAAAGTTGAAAATCTATTTAAAATATACCAAATTATTTGGTTTAGTGTTAAATTAACACATTCAAAATTCTTTTAGGGATGTTTTACATTCTTCAATTTACAAGATTTTATTCATGTAAATTTAAGATACTAAATTATATGAAGGCCTTTTAACAAAAGTAAAAAAAGCTACTATATTATGTTGTCCGCTAAAATTTCGTCACGTATACTTGTAAACATCTTCTGAAAACAACATGCATTTTACCAGATTTGGATTCGAGTGCTAACATCAACTACAAAATAGTACAAACCTATAAGCTATATGGCATGCATGGGCGAATCTAGAAATGATTTCAGTCGGGGGCATAAAACTTTCGAAGAACAAAAATTTTTTAGTCATTTTTAATAAAAGAATATGATTAATGTAGGTGGTTAAGATGAAAGTGTTGAAATAACAGTTCAGTTTTAGCCTTTAGGCTAGTGTGATTATCCAAATATTTGAGTTTGGGATATTGACATGGATTCAAGTTAACAATTTAGAGAAAGTAAAAAATGAGATGGGGCACGTGACCCCGTAGGTTATGCTGCGTTCGCCCCTGATGGCATGGTTAACTTAATGAAAGCATTTATAATTTCATAGATATTGATTTGTATTCTTAGTGTTTCTTTTTTAATAAATCATTAAAGTTTTCTATCTAGTTATGTACCAGAGACAAGACAAAAAGTTTTTCTTAGGATGAACTTAGTGGCGAATACAGAAATGTTATTAAATGTGGTCAAAGGGTCAAAGTGGGGAATCGAACTTAAATTATAAGGGGTCAATAGACATCTTTTACCATTTTTGCTAATGACTTTTTTGATATTTAAGTTACATTTTATAGTTTTATAATATCTATACGGTGTCATATGACACAGTATCATTGTTAGTAACTTCGCCACTGGATGAACTTGTTAATGTTTTCGTACAGAAAAAAAAAAAAAAACAAAANAAAAAAAAAAAAAAAAACAACACATAAATAAATTGTTAATGTGGTAAATATATGTTCCGAATGAAAACCCAAGTTTTCACCACCATATCTTCCACTTTATCTTGTTTTCTTAGCCGAGTCTTCCTTGGTCTTCAAGTCCAACAAATAACACTTGGAACCTTATTAATTAGTGTTTCAACTTGCTTCACTTCAATTTCATGTTACAAGTTGATGTATCTCTTATGGGTCCCAATCACAAATCCGTGTTGAGTTTTTCTCTTAGAAGAAAACAACAACAAAAAAGATGACTTTAGCCACTTCCCGACTTCATTGTAAAGGGGGATTTGAGTTTTGATTTGTTGTACATATACGGTAGTGAGAACCAGTCTAGTGCATATATTAGAATTGATTAATTTAGGGTTTGACTGATAACTTTTTTAGTTTTTACCTCACGTTGTTTGATAATAGTGATGACTGATGAAAGATTGTTTTTTTTTTTTTTGCACAAGCACTGCTGTTAAAACAAAACTAGTGTACATATAGGTTGCAGTTGATTAATTTAAATAAGAAATAACATTCTTACACAGTTACACGAGGCTTAAAAATAAAATAATTTTTTTTTAATTCAGTTTGTAAACAAACGGAAACAAAACTGCCCAAAACAATCATGATATAAATAAATCGAATAGTCTTAATTTCACTAAACTATAAAGACATAATATTCTCCACATGGTCACATGAACCAGTTGTACGCATATCAATGCTTAGCTCATCATCCTCGACGATATCTGCAATTCTAACTCTTTTACTCACATTGTTGTTCTTTAAATCGTAATAGAAAAGCTCAAGGCCACCAGAAGATAATTTCGACACAAAAAAGATCTCCCCAGCATCAGTGGCGCCGCAGATTCTAAGATTGAGATTTTCATATAAATCACAAAAAGAAGGCGAAAAAACACAAGTCTTCCACCAAATCTGCTTCCTAGCATCATCAAGAATCCACAAACTATAACTGTTACTGGTGCAGCAAAAGCAGCCTAATTTTCCTTGGTAGTTTATTAGATGAACTAACTCATCACCTCTTGGTGCTTCCACGAGAATTAACTGTTCAGATCCAACATCAAAACTCACAATGACGGTATCGGTGGCATAATTTTCCTGAGCTCCATAATACACAACTCCATTGATGCACAATGAATTAGTATGGAGAAAAAAATGGTCTTCATCACCACTTTCGACGCGCCTCCACGATGAAAAAGAAAATTGTTCACCTAGTCTCAACGTACATACACTACGTTCAGTAGATCTGGATTTCGTCCACCAGGTCACCGTGCGCATAATCTTGTACTGATCATTGCTTTTGTCGTATCCCAAGCGCATTACACATACATTATTCTCAGCATAAAAATCAGTTGGGTCATGAGGTATCGTTATGACTTGTCTTGTTGTTGGGTTACATATCAGAAAACTCTCTCCGTGAGAAACACAGATGATGCCAAGGACAGAATTGCATAAGCGATAGAGTTCGTTGACTGCCACATCGTATTTGGATACTGATGATGAATGGTTTGAATCTTGAGGATAAAGAGGCAATGAGATAAAGAACAATCGCCTCTCAGTACCGCGTATATAGTATCGTAGTGGAGGAGTAAACGTGGTCGAGACATGAAAGAGTCGGTGAATGATCGGCTACGTATGATGGAACACCATTTCTTCGAGACACATCTGAATCTGAACAGAGATTTTGCCGGCAGTTTCGTGAGTATCTCAATCACCATATCTAGAGGTAGCGGTTCTCTGTTGTCTTCTTCTCCATCATGAGTTTTCATGGTGGCTACAAGGCAAACCCTAGAATTATCTTCAACTTCATTATATTAGATCTTTTAATTTATAGGGGGCCATGCCAACTGTTATCCTTAACCGAAAAAAAATCCATATATTAACGGAAAAACAAAAAAAATATTTTTGCATGATATAGTCTAACAGACAAAAATTTCATATTCTAACGGATAAAAGAAAAATGCATAATTACCATATTCTTTGTCTTACCAAACCCTATATAATAAACTATAACCTTCAAAATTTAATTTTTTTTTTTTACTTTCTCTCATTTTGAATAAAAAATCAAGTCTTTGAAAGTTCAAGAAAGCAATGAACATTATCGTCAAGAAAACAGTGAAGGTTATTTGACTCTAAATCGAAATTATCGTCGTACTATAGTTTACGTATTATTCGAAAGTGGAAAAGTAGAAATCATAAAGAAAATAATATCTTATAATAATATCAATAATTATTTATTATTTAGATATATAAATTATATATCTTATTATAATATGCTTATGAAGTTATGATGAAATCATTACATTACTATTACTCTTTATTGTATAGTGAAACCGAAGTATATTATGTTGTTCAAAGATTTCTAATTGGGTTTTCAATATTATTTTAATTAATTTTAAGAGTAATCATATTTTATTTAAGATTTTTTCGTAAATTATTTCAAAAATCTTAAAATAATACACCAGACCTTATCTAGTTGTTTATAATATGAAACTATAAACCGTCAAACCTTAATTCTAAAAAACTATAGCTCTTCTTCTATGTAATAACTACTAACATATATTGATGGTTTTTTGTCATTGAATATTAGACTAGGTGGTAGTTAAATTCCAATTTAGTCGGAAAAAAAAAAAAACATCTCCTAGAAAAAATGTTTTAAAAATATCCCAAAAAGAAAAAAATTGATTATAGTATAAAGTAAATCTGCATGTCACTGTTGCCGGTAATGAGTTACAGCGTTGTTTACAGTTACACCATCAGTTAAAAGATTCACTGCAAAATCAATCGGCACTGATTCGATTTCTAATCAGACGGATATAATAATCGACTACAAATGTTGACAAAAACAAGCAAATAAAGAACACAAGATTCTGATTTTTTCAGAGTTCAACGTTTGAGCTTATTAGTACTTCGTCTGAATTCATTTCAATTTCATGTTAAAAGCTGATATATCTCTTATGGGTTCCAATCACAAATCCTTAGAGACTTTTTCTTTTCTCTCTCCCAATAGGAAACAAAAAAAAAAGTGTATTAAGTGACCATGTCATTGATATTAACTCTTTAGATGAAGAACTAAACAAATTACTAAACAAACCAATAAGTAAAGAAGAAAAGATACATTGCCAAATGGATTGATGAGTAAGTGTAAGAAGATGATTTTTAGCCACTTCCCGACTTCAATGTGTTACTCAACCTGAAGATCAATCAACCAAAGCATTGGTAATGTGATCACGTAATCCTCACGGTGAAAACTTAACATATTCTGATGAATTTTTACTGTAGAATTTGAAAAAAAAAAAAGTGCTTACCAGTCCAATCCCTCGAAAAGTCCTTCGCCTTTCACGGCACAAGTTTTGAAGATTGCCCACTGACGACTCTTTATCTTATGCAACTCCAAGGCTTCTGTCACAGCAGCATCATCGAGTGCACCAGGAAGATCCTAGTCCAATTGGTTTAAGGAAACTCAGAACAATTTTATATCACCAGATATGATTATAACGCATGCAGAACGAACTAAAGATGGCAATGATTTCCTTTTCAGCTACGGAAATCAATTCGGATGAATCAGCCAAGATTCATAACATTTAGATTACTACTAACCTGCTTGTTGGCAAATATGAGAACCATCGCACCTTTCAGTTCCTCTTCCTATTAAAGCAAGGTTCAAAAGAGAGTCAGAGTTAGATGCTGACAGTGGAAGAGGTTTACTCAAGTAAGCTTTGATGCATAATCTATGAGTTTAAGATTAGATAGTTCCTTTTTATCCACTTCCAGCACTAACCTAGATACACTTCAATTTTAGTGTCACCTATTAGAAGCCTGTTTGACATACTCGATTAAAAGAAAAACTAACGAGCGTCTATAACAATTCCTAAACAAGACCAATATTCCATACAGCTACCGATATACGTCGCTAGAAATATTTACCTTAATTATTTTTTTTTTTGATGTAAGAAGTCTATCATGGAAATAATACAAACAGTATAGGAAGAGGAAGTCCCAGTAGCAGTTTATTTACCTCCAAAATTGCATGAAACTCTTCTTTTGCCACCCCGATTCGATCTGTATCGCTCGAGTCAACAACATAGATCACTGCTTGTGTATTTGGGAAATAGCATCTCCAGTATGGCCTGTCACAACAAAAGTTAGAAATTGGAAAAAACACAAACAACTATACCCTTGATGGATGCATTTATGGTCTTCATGCCTTCGCAGTACATGCAAGATTTTATCATTTCTAGAAATGAGAAAAAGAGGTCGGCATTAAGCTACCTGATGCTCGTTTGTCCACCTGTTGTCACAAGAAAACTCTAGTTAATGTATTGTGTTTTGCGAAACCCATTTATTTGTTCACAGAGGAACCATATGTAAGAATCTACTGAGCAGCAAGACAGTAATACAAAACAATACATGCATTTTAAGCAAAACAATTAATAAACAACATTGCGAGAATCTGCTACTAATCATCAAGCCATCACCTTTTACGATAAATATAGAGCTCTTTATCACCCATATTCGAAAAGAATGAACTTTCGTCTAAGACCATTAAGAAAAGGTAAATAACATGGAGCAAAACTGACCACATATACCGCAACTACTCATCACTATGAAGGTTGTAATCTAAATGGTCTTGATCATCAATCCATAGACAAACATTCCAATTATTCAAATGTGTCACTGAAGATCTACTAACATGGAGCAGCCAGGTCAACATAGAAAGAAGACTAAGGAACCTTAAAACCTAAAACTGGATCCATCAGAAAATGTTTGATCCAGATCAAACTAGAGCTAAGATACTGTTGTTTTCGAACTTTCCTTCCGTATATACAAGATCCTAAATCTCAAATTCGCAGCTTGATTCATAAAGTATTTACTCATTCGAACAGAATTCTTATAAACGTACCTAAATCCCAGACCTGGAATTTGATATTGTTGTACTGCACAGTCTCGACGTTAAATCCAATAGCTGCAGATCGGGATCGCAAATTAAGCGAAATCACATGAGCTAGATCCGACGAAATCATTCATAAATGTATACAACATCGAGAGGATAGATACATACTCGGAATCGTTGAGACCACTTCCCCCATCTGAAGCCGATCTGTAAAAATACGGAGAATCAAAATCAACGGCAAACTCAAAACCAATCAGAAAACAAAAAAAAACGTCGAATCGAAAACCCAAGTCAATGAATAGCCAATCTGTTAACCAAATGTGTATATAGAGATGAAGAAATGCGAAAGATGGAGGAAGTGAATTTACAGAGGATTGTAGTTTTTCCGGCATTGTCGAGACCGAGGACGAGGATACGAGCTTCTTTGTTGCCAAACACGGAAGAGAACATCCGCGTGAACAGGATTCCCATCTTCTTCTTCTTCTTCTTCAATTGGGATCAGATCAAACGATCTAAGAGAGAATCTTCTTCTCCAGGACCATTCGACCTCTCAGATCTTTCTCTTCCTTTGAGTAGTGGAAGACTGAAATCTATTCCCGAGAAAGGACGAGAAATATACGTTTTAGTAATTTTCCATCTTCTCCTCTCTCCTTGTCTCTGGTCGAGCCAGAGGTTTTCATTTTGGGCCACAATATTATAATCTAAGCCCATTATATTTTTAACTGGACCTTCACTTCTATGTATAGTCCATGATGATGGTTTTCTTCTGCTTTTTCCCGACCATTTTCATTAATCTGAATAATTAAGAGGATTAAGAACAAATACATAAAAACAAATACAAATAAAAATTAGGGCCTGATGCTATTTTTAACACTGATGCTAATTTTCTTTACAAACACTGATATTTTAAATCACGCACGGTAGGGTAGAAGCTTACAACAATTAAAAATCTTGATTTGTTCTTGTACGTTTTTGTCCTCTTTAACCTAAAAAATTGTGCGTTTTTATGTTATATTTTGTTTGAACTCTACTGTACGTTCGTTTAAAAGTTGATGAGGAAAATAAATGCAATGGAATAAAAAAATAAATAAAAAAAGGATTTGCTTTGGAACTTTTTCTTGCGGGAGACGCGGCTACTCGGCGCCTCAAAAAACAGCTCAGCAAATGTCAAGTAAGTCAAAACAGAATCATTGTCTTCGCTGTACGATTAACTCTCTTTAATGACACGTGTCCCCCTTTTCCTTACGCAGTTCTTAGATACAGAGAACAAACAGCTAATTAACAAACCATTTTGCTGCTACTAATGGTCAATATTTAATTTCTTAAGAAATCTTAAACACCTTTGGATACTTCTTCAATTGATTCAACCTGATTTGCACAATCTACAGGCTACAGTCAATTGATTCAACCTGATTTGCACAATCTACAGGCTACAGTCCACTGATTAAATATAAACAAAATTTTTGTTTATATTTAATCAGTGGACTGTAGCCTGTAGATTGTGCAAATCAGGTTGAATCAATTGACTGTAGCCTGTAGATTGTGCAAATCAGGTTGAATCAATTGAAGAAGTATCCAAAGGTGTTTAAGATTTCTTAAGAAATTAATCAAACTGATCGTAGATAAGACATAAAGTCATTATACCCAATAATAGTAATAATCATAAGTTGTAAACAAAACTGATCAAAGATAATGCAAAACCTTAATTTTAGACGTTTGTGTGGAGTGCACTCCACTTCAAAATCTTTTTAGCGTGAGAAAAGAAGAAAAAAAACGCTCTTGTTTATCTGATATCATCAAATTAAATGCAGCAAGCAAATGGGGCAAGTAATCGAATTATCTTTTGTTTTATACCATACACTGTTTCTTAATATTGAATTCGATTTTAAGTTCATGTATTAAACATTAATAATTTAAATTTAGCAAAAAAACACAAATTATTTAAGAATATAGCTGATTTTGATGGTAAATTTGTTACGGCTACCAACATATTTACAAAATTCTATTTGATAGCTAAATTAGCCTAATGATCTATGGCAAAGAAAATACACAAATGCAAGGAAATTATGAAAGCAATTCATAATGGAAAAAAAATGTGAACAATCGAATATCTTTTTTTCTTTTGAAAGAGGGTTTGCTAACAATCGAATATCTTTGAAAAAAATATGTCGAGAATAATTACGTAAACAAATAGTGGATATATAGTTTAAATGTTATAATCATACTTTATGTGGGATGAACGTTTTCAAAACCGAATTATGTTATCCATTGAAATAATTGCAAGAAGATTCGAATTAGTCATCATAATTTGTGTTTGTGATATGATGATCTATAGTATCTTTGATAATTATAAAATCAAGAAATGGAGGTTTTCACCGTCTTAATAGCGAATTACAAACAAACATTCATAAATCAGAAACCAAAATTTTCTCCCAGTAAAATTTACATTCCCGGGAATACACGAAGGAAAATCTCCCAAGAAAATCCCCCAAAAAAGAAAGTAAAGCAAAGAAGTAACAAAAAAAAAAAATTTTGAGAAAACAAAAACAGGTTCAGTGACTCGTTGTTTCTTCATTTTCTTTTGCTTTCTCTCTCTCTCCCATCTTGTCCTCTCCATCAACACCACCGCCATCATCCTTGGTAATTACCATCTTACCCTCGTGACCACACACACACTTGTTCGCCGCCGGCGTCGCCAGAAACCTAGGCAAGTTATCTCCGGCCATTATGACAAGAATCTTCTCCTCATACGCCGCGTTCGCCGCCTTCCCTCCGGATCGGCTCTCTTTCTCTTCGTCGCCTCCTCTGCCGTTTCCTTCGCCGGATTCATCACCGGAGGTGGACAGGCGCCAGTAGGAGCAAGCGAGGATGAGTAAAGCGAAGGCTATGAGACCTAACATCGCCGCAAGGCCTCCGAACAAGTAGGGCACCGGCGAGTGCCACGGTGATTGCGGCGGTCGGTGATTCCCGAATGATTCGCCTGATGTGGCATGTCTCGCTAAATTTGTTGACGTTGGTTTAATGCTCAACGGCCTCATTTTTTTTAGGTTTCTTCTGTTTCTCTCAGGTTATTTTTTTCTTTCTTTATACGAAGGAAATGAAGAAAGCTGAGGATGAAACAATTTATGTGATGAGATGTTATATTTATAGGTAGGAAGTACCTGGGGAAAAAGAAATAAATTTTGTCACTGTCACCCCTAAAATTAAATTAGTTGAATTGGTAAATTAATTAAAGCCATTTATTTATTTTTTTAAATTTCATTTGTCCCAACACTCCCAAGTGGTTTATTACTTTTCGGTTTGGCACATATATGTGTGTGCATGCCATGTCAAACTGGACGAGTTTATAGACATAAATGTTACGGTGCTTGTTGTAAAAGCTAGCGAACTTAAGACATCCCATGGATTTTACGGCAAGCATGGAAATTTTGAAAAACTAAGGTTTGATACTTTGATGCGTTATCCTTCCTAGTTAACACACACACACAAAAAAAAGAAAGAGAAGATGCTACGATTTGGACAATTTGAATCAAATTCAAGTAGGAGACAGAAGCCCTTCATAGAAACGACAAAAATCAATTATCGGTCAACCATTAACTTACTTGGAGCGAGAAAAATCTGTCCTACATTAATTTCATTTCTTACCTTCTTCGTTTTTTTCAACCTGTTACAACTTACAAATGATGATTTTACATTATTTTCTTATTATAACACGTAAATCGTAATCCTTACAAAATATCTATAGAGGCATAGTTTGAAATCATCTATGTGTTCACATTGGGTTAGTGGATAATACTTTTTCTTTTGTACAGACCAACAAAACACTTATTTTCACTTATGCTTGTAATATATATATATCTTTTTTTTTATAAAGGTAATATCTTTTTTTCATTGTTTTATTTTTTATGATACGTAATCCATAGTATGCTGTATGCATAACTTGAAACCTTGTCTCTGTTCACATTGAGTTTGTGGATAATCTTGTTTTGCAATTGAAAATAGATAAGATACGTGTTTAATTCGCTCATGCTTGTGATTTAGGCTACATACGATACGCGAAAATTGGCAGAAAATATATATTGACCAGTGAAATTGAATTAGCTAGTATAAACTTGAGAGAACCTTCAACTTTATAGCGTCATTTTCTCAGTCTACCGTCGACAAAGTTCTTAACTGATTTTTTATTCCATTCGCTTGATCAAATAGTAATATCAATCACTTTTCAACAAATCATATATAGTTAAACAATAATATACATAAAAGAAAACAGTGATAAACATGTTTAACTCCACAGTCTTCCCAAAAAATGCTTAGTGCTAGACCTTAGAAGTAGTTTAATAAATAATTAAGTATAATCACTCTATCCGTACGTCTGGATATAACAGAAAATGTAATATTTCAATATTTAGAATCGCCCACAAGATATTAGTGCGAAAGAGGACACAGACACAGTGAAAGAGCATGATAGTTTTGGTGGTAAATGACAATGTCTGCACTCTGCACAATAATAAGAGAGACAGAAATGATTGGTAAAGGACGAAGAGAAAATGAAGATTGTGGGTTAAAATCCCAACAAACTCATTTGTGCATCTTTTCTTCATATTCCATTTTCTCAATTGGTGCGTTGATGTGATCTAAAAGCTTCCCTCTCTTGAGCTAGTGTTATGTGGTGATTTCATCTCTTGCATCATAGGATATGGATAAGATCTTTGTGTTGTTTGTATTTAATTTGATTGTTTATGCATTACCTCCACCAACTCCTTAGATCTACCGTACGATTATTTTCTCTTATTTCTTCTAATTAAAAAAATTGTAGTTTATATCACCATCTAGATTCCAACAAATACTCACAACACTGGACACTAAACATGCTTGTTAGTTTCGCTTCATATGATAAGACTAACATAGAAAATATGAACTCACCCGTCGTTGTCACTACACTAATTCAATTCTATTTTATAATATCTAAGCACACAACTAGGATTAGATTCTACCAACAATATCTTTGGTCTAAATTGTTTTGGCACAATTCCACAATTATAAATTCAATACGGTTGTCAATATATAAAGAAGAAGAACTCTCAATACATCTTTTTAAAAGAATATAAAGCACTAAGCACCGTGTCGTTAATTGCAATTAGTTTAGTTTATGTTTATCCAATGAAATAATATATAAATAAATGTATTTGCACTACAATTGTATTTGATTGTACGAGCAAAGAAGAAACCTAAACAAATGTATTTGCACTATTATGATGTATAGATTCATTCATGTCCCACGTTTCGTCAGCTTCCACTTACACCTTTCACCAGTGGAGGGTACAACTTTTGCACGGTCAATCATTTCAAACATTTATTTGTTTTTATCAAACAAAAAATCAGACTGAAGTTATACATTTAGTAGCTCAGCATTTTATACAAAAATACATCACATTCACCAAACGTGCTACCAAAAAATCCGTTTAACGAAATAAATTGTCAATGAATTTCTCAGTCTTATATAGTATTGCATTTCACTGTGTATTTTGTTGTTCAAATTGTTTTTTCCAATTAATCAAATCATACGAGTATAAAGTAGTACGTACCTTTGTATGTCCATGATTTGATAATTCATGTAAAAGGTGAAATGCAAAACTGTCGACTAGAGACTCACAGTCGATGCCTTCTCTAAAACATTATCAGAAGAATCAATATTACATTTACTTTAATCCATATATAGATAATTACATGGGCCCTAGTTACATCCACTTCACCAAAGAGCAATTTCGGTTGTATGAGCCATGGCCACTTGGGATTAAAATGCTCCTCCCACTTTCACACAATCAAGGATTCCTAGAAAAAAAAAAAAAAAATCGAATTCTTACTTCTTTGCGACTATCGTTAACCCTTTCATTTTTCTTTCGTATAAAAAAATCAAGTTAAGCGTCACGACAAAAAGAGGAAAAGCATTAGCAACTTGTATTACGTTTTAAATTGTTGACGGGACGCGACAAAAGCCAAAAAAAATTCATCATTTTATTTTTGCTAAAAGGCCTTCATCAAAAAAAAAAAAACCTCATCATATATTGCATCCCCATATAATTAATTATTAAATAACATGTCATCCACATTAGTGCTAATATTCCGACCTTAGTTTATACGTTAACTAATCATGGATTGACGTTTTCAGAACTATTAAATATTTATTTAAACTGGAGGCCAAAGGTTTATTTTTTAATCATTTTAGGAGTTTTATAGTTAAAGCACATATACCCAACTTGGGGTTTTTTTCCAGGTGTTTGATGACGAGCGTATAAAATATCTATTCTTAAAAAAAATCTCAGCACTCGAGTTTTCTAATTGACTATTTCTTAATATATGCAAATAGGGCCCTTTTTGAAAAAAAGAGAAACATATGTAAATAGCTATTTCATTTTTGTTTTACTTTTATTGCTTTTATATTTGATGTTTGCTTTACCGTTAAATACTTAATTTAACTCACCAGCTAAATTGATCAATTTAGACCATTTTTCTTGTAGTTGGGAGATCTAAGTTTTTCCATACTTCTCAACACCGATAGACTATTGATGCTATAATATTTTGAATCCTCCTGAAAACTTTGGTAATTAAAGCGAAAGCTATGATTAAATAATGCGAGGAGTATTCAAGTGGTGGTTGTTCCATTTATGTGAATATACGTCACCAACACTGCATATTTGCCTCGTCCAGATGATCAGATTTGACAGGCCACCATGTTTTGCTCTCCCTGATTCATTGGTTATTTCCTAATAATTATGTTTATGTTAAGAGATGACGTAAGTGTAAAGTTAGATGTTTAATCAATATAACCATTACCATGCTATAAGCAATGTTTTATTCTCTTCTTCTTATACTACGGCTTTCAGTTGTAAACTTTTGATAAATTAAGGCCTTGAATGGAAGCAAGACTGCGGTGCGTATTTCAGTGTGGTTTACAAAAACCGCTTTAAATCACCAATCACACATAATTTTATATAGTTTGCGTTTTCTGTATTATTAAAATAAAGTACTATTGCGATTTTCAGTAACTCATGAAAACAGATTCCGCATGTTAAAACGCTTAAACATATGAGGAGGTGTAGATCTAACAAATACGCATATAGCGGGATAATTTTTACTGTTTTAATA
>OVBC01001861.1:0-19561 GCA_900406465.1 Noccaea caerulescens
GTTCGTTGGAAATTCCGTCGGGAAAACCCCTGTTTTCTTGTAGTGATGGACGCTTCTAACTCTTCAACAATCGTATGTCACGACCCATGTGCAAGCAGTGTTACAAGCGTTGTCAAGACAAGTTTGTCTTCCAGTTTCAAGGATCAACATTATGTTCCGGTATGTATTTTTGGAGATTTATAGTTGAAGAGTTAGAAGCGACTTCGGAGGAAAACTCAAGTTGAATTGATATTATTTTTGCGAATATTTTTCTGTTTGAATCATTTTCGTGTCTACCCTTTTTTATTTTTATTTACCACATTGTTGTTTTGTCTTAATTTGTGTCCTTTGACATCGTACGAGAGTGTTTGTTGATGTAATTTTTCCGTTTGTTGTGTTGTAACTATCATTCATTTTGCTTGTATACAAGTTATAGGGAAATGCTATTGACTAAAACCGGGTATATTGGCGAAATCATCGATTAACAAGAAGGGCATTTAAAAAGCGCATAATTATTTTTTTCATGTTGAAATAATGTATCATATATATCTAATCCTTCTGATTTTCAGACTAGAGTTGACCGTCACACATAGCGAGACAATATGCAAATAAAGTGTTTTAATTTGCCATATATATGCATGAGCAACCTACATGGGCTTAAGCCATAATCCCTCACCATTAGCGCTGATTTATGAGTTGGGAAGAGATAACGAGATGTTTAAGTGCGGGGAAGAGTGAGACAGTAGACAAAACACGATATCTTTAAATATTTAGTTTATTGTTTGGAGCTCGAGCTTAACCTTGTCAAAAATTCAAATTTCTTTCTCTGTAGATCCTCAAACTCTAGTTGCACTTGAAGTAGAATTTTTGTTTTGTTCTTGAATAATACATTTGTACATTCAATTATATATATATAAAATAGTTTATTGGGTCCAGTGGATTGCATTAGAGATGAATGAACGGAGTGGATATTCGGAACTTTTGTGGTACTTACGTATTCAATTAATGATACACCATAACGTGCCTAATTAAGAATGAAAAACCACGAAATTAGAAACCCACCACCAGTCCCGCGTGTGCCTCAAGAACGAATCTTCTTGGAAGATATTGGTGGAGGACGCTTAGATCCAAGACACTTCGTCTTCGGCGACTTGCTCCCTGGAGTTGCAATTTTGGAGCCTTCGAGTCCATTTTCTTCCAAGTTCCTCCTCACGGTCATTGACTCTTTTCCTCCACCTACACATGACATACAAAGGGTCTAGCCTTTTGGTAATACAACGGTTAATATGTCCCTACGATATACATTGAGCTAATTAATGAAGTAAGACAGTAAATGAGCTAAAACTACTCTCCATATATAGGTAGAAGACTCACTGAGTTTGCGGTGTTCCATTTGAGCAGCAAAGGCTTTTACATGTACACAATGTGAAAGTATGACTAAAAGAAGAAAGAAAATGATGGAAGAGACTATAGACCTCACCATCATCGTAATAGTAATAAATGATGATCACTTTGATTACATTTCAAACATCTATATAGAATAGCGAAGAGAGAGGAGTTGAAGGCTTGAAGCTATCCGATTTGGTTTTTGTGGTCTTCGCTCGGCAATTGGAATGTCTTTTTCCGTTTACTCCGGTCAAATGGGTTTCCCCGCGTTATTTATGTGGGCCTACTTTGTATTTTTCTTTATTTTCAATCCTTTTGACATTTGTTTTATGTGGGCCTACTTTACAGTAATACATACATCGACATTTGTGTGTATTACAGTATTACTGTAATTACAGTAATTTTTTCTCCAAAATACGATTTTACACTATACACTTTACTATGTCATTAATAGTTTTTCCAGACAGGTAAAGATTATTTTCTTATATTAAAAAAACAATGTTAGTACCTTCCATATAAGAATGGCTGCATGGAGAGCTCTTGTTGATCTCCGTCGTATTGTGACACGGGATTTAAGGATCCACCTACAGTGAAAACGTGAAAACACTGCTCGTCTGAACAAAACCATGATCTGGACAATTTAGGTTGTAGCACAAATGTCCTTGGTATCTGAAACAAGGATTTTTGTAAGGGTTTCAAATACCAATCCCACTCATGTCATTGTGGTTTTGAGAGTCGATCCAAAATGGATAATGATAAGACAATTTCGAATACAAGAAATTCGACAAGTCAAAGCCAATGGGTTTTTGTAATCTTTAAATCAAGGAGTAAATTAACCAAAACTAAACTTTAATTAAAAGAACAACAACTGATTTTGACAATCCGATAATAAAAGGGAGAGGTCTCGGGATGAGGAAATCGACTGTGAGGTTTTAGGGGTCAACAAAGGTGTCTAGAAATACTCAAATAAGAGCTAAATCTTAAAAGGAGAGTTCATAAAACAAAGTTAACCCACTTTCATGGAGAAAACCACGAAGCTAATCTTGAAATCAAAGGAGCTAACTTTTGGTTAGTGAATTCAAGAAAAGCCAGCCTTAAGAAACAACTCTCCTAGACCGATGCCCTCTCCAAACAACCACCATCGTGGGTTGGACGAGTTCATCTCTTTGCTGGGCGGTCCAACTCTTCTCAAGACACTTTTGGTGTGAGAAAAGTCTAGGATCTAGATCTAGATGATCAAGAAAGACCTAGCATTAAGCAAATCCAGCAAAGAAAGACATATGGAAGAATTAAACACCTCTAGAAGCTAGATCAACCCCTAATCGCTCCTAATCTACCTCATCCCTCAAGACCCAAAAGAGCTCACTCACTCTTCATGTAAGAAAACGCCAATTCCCGTTAAGGAAAGGAGTTTTTATTACACGATAAGCAAGGGAGAGTAAAATTAAAAAGAAGTTAACGCCAAAAAGAAATAATTCAACTTGATTAAAATTCAAGGAGCAAGATTCGAAAGTTACAAAGAGAATATTCAAAGAGAATCTCCAAAAAGGGGAAAACTTTCTGACTTGTGTTTCAGATTCAGATCTTACAAAAAGCTGCTGTAAAAGTTAGGTCTTTAAGTCTTATATAGTGGGAGACAAAGGCACCCTCAGTCAACTCACTTAAGTTGACTTTCTCTTCTTCCTAAATCGCACAGCTCTTCTTCGTCAAACGGGTTCTTCATCCCGTTTCATATCCCGTTTGCTCTCTGAACTCCATGCTCCTTCCTCTTGATTCCAAATCCCCTCCTTAGGCACTCAAGAGCACCTGATACAACTCCCATATGCACGAAATATGCAATGCAGGTCCTGAATGCTATGTATTAGCATAATGCATGAGATCTATACTAAGATGCTGAAGATATGAACTAAAACAGGAGAAAATCTAAGAGAAACATGTGCTTAAAAGAGACAAAATGCAGAGATATCAGTATCCATTGCTCTATTTCCATGGATACGCATAAGAAAAGAAAAAGAACAAAAAGAACTAGTTTAATCATTCAGATTAATAATGTTACATACAGTAAAACCTCTAGAAAGTAACAATGTTGGGATATCTTTTATCTTTTCGAAATGTTTCATTATTATGTTAAGTTTACATACAACTTAAAACCAATTGTGAATGAGAGTAGTGACACAAATCCCTTATATACTACTCAAAGTATCTTCCAAATTCCAACTTTGAATGTGAAACTTATCTTAAACACATTCTCTAGAGATTAAAGTTTTATGACACATTAATCTCTACATATCCCAATAAGTTATTCATAAACAAATAATTTTTTTAATTTTTATGTAAAGTTCGGAGTTTGGCTAATTACCCATATGCGGAAACGCAAAAGATGGAGTAGGAGAAGCATGTGAGAGACTATAACAGATGTGTGACTCGTATTTTATGCATTTCATATAGAATAGAGAGGTGGAAATATCAAATAAGAGAGAGATGAAGATATATAGTAGAGTAAGTGCTGGTCGGACGATTATGAATGCCCTAAGCAAATTTAAAGAATATATCTTTTATATTATTTTGTTTTCTCCAAAATCACAAAATAGTAAAAACATAAAAAATCTTAAAACTTTATAAAATAAACCATTTATAAACAAACAATCCTAGTTTTATAAATGGTTTGTGAGAAAATAAATAAAAAGCTTAATTTTATTCGCTGAAATATTACTCTCTTCGTATTTTTACCTGCAAAAAATAATACTAAGATAAAAAAACAATAACTCACATATGAAACAAAAACAAAGATGAAAACTTACAACAATGAAAAAAAAATGTATAGAGAAAAAAAAATCAAATCCATGACAAAAGTTTTTGTAAAATTGGAATTGGATTATAGTTTTGTCTGACATTTAAATAAAAGTTTTAAGATTTCCTTAATAGTAGCACTTTAAAATGTGATAATTATTTAATAATACGCATAATAAATATATTTGTTAACAAATTCTCTATAAATATTAATATTAAAAAAAAGTTTTAAAACTTTGTACATAATATATAACTCATTTAAGAAAAATTTATCAAAAATATGCCTTTGTTAAGTAGGATGCCCTACTCGGTCGCTTTCCTCGCTTGTGCTCTGCGGCGGGCTTGAGTAGAGTCTAGAGAAGCCAAAAAAGATGACGAAAATAGGGGAGAAATAAGAGAGAACTGGGTCCTGAAGTTTTGGTAGTCTTCCAGCAAAAAGTCTTCGCTGGCCATATTTTAGTTTATTGGGTCCAGTTGATTGCATGAGAGAGATGAACGTAGTGGATATTCTGAACTTTTGTGGTACGTACGTATTCAATCATTGATACACCACAACGTACAGTGACCAGTCCCGCGTGTGCCTCAGGAACGAATCTTCTTGGAAGAGCTTGGGGGAGAACGTTTACATCGTCTCGGTCTGTTAAACTTATTATTACAACTAATAGGCTTGAGAGAAGGAGCCTTCGAGCCCATTGTCTTCCAAGTTCCTCCTTACGGTCATCGACTCTTTTGATCCACCTACAGATGACATACAAGAGGGTCAAAAGCCTTTTAGTAATTTTAACGGTAAATTTGTCCCTACGCTAGCTATTCATTGAGCTAGGTAATAAAGTAAGACAGTACATGAGTTAAAACTACTCTCCATATATAGGTAGAGAACTCACTGAGTTTGCGGTGTTCCATTTGAGCAGCAAAGGCTTTTACATGTACACAATGTGAAAGTATGACTAAAAGAAGAAAAACAATGATGGAAGAGACTGTAGGCGCCACCATCATCGTAAATTCGTAATAGTGAATGATGACCACTTTCATTTTATATTTCAAGCATCTATATAGAGTATAGAAGAGAGAGGAGTTGAAGCTATAGACGATCTAGTTTTTGTGGTCCTAGCTTGACATGTCTTTGCGTTTACTCGGTCAAATGGGTTCCACGCGTTCTTTATGTGGGCGTACTTTGTATTTTTATTTATTTTCAATCCTTTCCAATAATAATTGTATATGTAAAAAAAAAAAAAGACTTCCCAATAGTGTGTGACCGACTGACCGGTGAGAAACTTAACACCAAATTCTGCGTCCAAGTAAACGGAAGCATTTTTCTTCTCTTCCGTCTCTTCGTTACAAAAGCGGTCTACATCCTGAATAACGCAAGAATCTAAGCAGAGAGTTGGAGAGAACCGAATTCTGAATATTGGACATTTGGATCTAATAGAAGATTTAAAGAACGAAACAATTCCCCAAGCTTTTGTTTATGTCTCCATCCTCCCGTAAACTTGTTGTTTGTTGTAAGATGAGAAAACAATATGATGAAAAATGCAGTAATATATTTTCATTAATGTATTTTATTAATCTTAATATTAAAGTTTAGTAGCCCAAACTTCAAATCGAAAGGTTTAGACCACAAGAGTATAGATAGATATAAATCATCTTTCTTTTCCAATTTTCCTTTAATTATAAGACAACGATGATCCAGATCAAGGGCATCTCTCGTTCTGACCAGGACCACCAAAAAAGAAATGACTCCCCCAAGAAGTTCCACCATCTCCTACCTTAATGCTGTAACAGTCACCATTAGGAGCAAATGGTGTAGGTCCTTGTGGTTCTCTCAGGGTATTGGTTTCATCAACTACTCTAATATTCCTGAAATAGCTCGCTGTCTTGTATCCTTCGTCTGCAAAATGCCCACTTCCCATATCCGTTGTTGTGTGTTTCCCATCGGTCTTTAGGTTTACTATTTCACCGCCCCATTGAACTGTGGTGGCTCCATTTCCTAGAGAAGTGAACAAATTGCCTGGCCAGTACCCGACATTCTCTTCGCCGATCTTTAGCCACCAGTTCTCACCGTCCTAAATAATAATAACCGACAATCCATTTTACGTTAAGACTTTAGATACATACCACATAATAACCCTTCATTTTTTGGGAAATGCAAATATAACAACTTTGGGAGTAAGTCTATGAAAATTTTGCAAACAACTAATAACATTTTTTTTTGTAAATACCGCGTGTTTCTATTGCGTACGTAAAAATATTGTGATATTTCACGTAAGATAGTGTCTCTCAAAATATAAAAATAATAACATAACATGTCATAAAAACATCCAAAACAATCATGCTTTCTTTTGAAAAATATGTTTAATATATGTCGATGTGTGTATGTGTTTTGCAAACTTTCTCCGAAATTACGTGTAAGAAAACGATTTTACACTTTACACTTTACTATGTCATTAAAAAAAAAAATTCAGTCCGTTGCGGGAAAATATTATTTTATTATTTTATTAAAAAAAAACATGTTAGTACCTTCCATATAAGCATGGAGATCTCTGTTTGATCTCCGTCGTATTGTGAAACGGGATTTAAGGATCCACCTACAGTGAAAACATTGCTCGTCTGAACAAAACCATGATCTGGACAAGCCAGATTGTAGCACAGTTTTCCTTGGTATCCATTGCTCTATTTCCGTGGATACACATATAAAAACAAAAAAAGAACAAAAAAAATTTAGTTAAAGTATTTAGAGATTAATAATATTGAATACTATATGTCTGTGTTCTCGGTTTGTGAACAGGTGAAATGAAAAACGAACTTTTTGTCTATATAAACTTGTGAACCGTCTCAAGTTTCTCAAATGATAGCTTAATGTTAACGTTATATTTAGGATTCACGCATAAATTTTCAAGAAAATAGGAACTTACCGTCCAGAAAACAAACGAATAATCTAGTATTGGTGTCACCATATATTTGTTGAGAAACCTATAAAATTATGGCAAACAAAAATAGTGTTAATTAGTTACGATGATTTGCATATGAGGAAAATGTAGTTAAGAATAGAGGAGCATAGAGCTACAAGACCTGCCAACCAGCTTCAATGCTATTAAGATTAGGGCCTTCTCCAGACACAAGCCAAGTCTGAGCCAAGCTGAACTCTCCGAAAGCTTGGACATTTGGATTCCATATATTCATTACAAATTCTGTCCCGAAGAACTTTCCGTTCCTCAAATCCATGATCGCGTACTAAAACGTACCAAAAATAAGAAGAAGTAAACTAAGCCACGTGAGAGTAATTAACACAAGGAAAATTCGGAAAAAGGTGTACCTCATGTCCTATACTTGGACTGATGTATTCAGGAGGGATGCTTCGATGAGTTCTCTTCCCGAAACTCTCAGCCGATGCTCGTAAGATATCTTCTTTCTTTGTTCTTCTGACAGGTACAGTGTTTCTTGGACACTCTCCATTCTTGTTCCACACTTGATTCATAGCCTTTGCCTTTTTCTTGGTGTACATAGAATCAACTTTTGGGATAAAACTCGGTCTCAACTACGCGCGAAAAAAACTCCCCATTTCAACAAAAATCTTGCATGTACACAGAAAATAGAGACCGAAGATGAGAGGCAAACCTGGATGGTGTGGTTCTTAAGGAGAGGATGATCAAATGCTGGTTGATTAGTAATTAGAACACAATCTATTATATCTCCATCTTCACTCTGCAAGATATATTAAAGCAAAAAAGTTAATATCAAGAAGTTTTCGTCCACGAATATTCAAAGCGTGGAGTTTATGCGTATAACATTTCTATACCACACACCTTAATAGATTTTAGAGCAGGCTTGTTGAATCGTTTCAAAAGTCTTTGAACATCGATTTCCTGGTGATTAGAGCTCCCTTTTCCATAGACACAAGGAGAGATTATGAACACTATCATCATCAGCGCTACCACGAAGCCTGCCATTCCCATCATGATTACTTAATAATTATAAACCTTTAGATACTTCCCTTTGGAGTTTTTTTTTTTTTTTTTTTTTTGTATCAAATACTATTAGAATTTTATAGGAGATGATTGCTCATATATTCTATAGATTAAGAATTTATATAATTACACCGTGAAATCAATAAAAGGTTGACTCATGACTTTAACATCATCACAACTTGTGATGAAACGTATTATTTGGGTAAGACTTTTCTTCGAGCGAGTTTAGGTCATTTCAACTGCTCCATGTCATGACAATTATATAAAAGTTGCTGCTCGTATATTTTACACATCAACTTTTCAGTGGTGACAGTTATACGATGAAGATCAATAAAAATTGACTCGTGACTTCTATAATTATAAACATCATCAGCACAAATTTGTGATGAAACGTATTAATTATTTGGGTAAGAATTTTTTTTTCGAGTGAGTTTAGGTCATTTTAAGTGCTCCATATGTCATGGCAAATATACAAAATTTCTACTAGACTTGAGGCTTAGTTAGGGGTTTTACATTGGGATATACTCTATAGTCTTCACTTCAGAAAATTTATGGTTGATATTACTTACCGTGTTAGAAATATTCCACTATTTTTTTTTTTTTTTTTTAAAAAAAANTTTTTTTAAACAAGACTATTCCACTATTTTGTGATTCAGATTGTGACTAATTTGTTATTAATTCCAATGTTACGTGTTATGTGAACGACTTCAGGAATATCAATGAAGATCAACCCATGAATTAAACATCAGGTCTTCTTGTGATGAAACGTGGAATTTAGGCAAGAAAATGGTTCGATGGGTTAGAATTGACTAAGGAAATTGCATTGAAAGAGTTAACCTATTTCAGAGAAGTGAACGAAATTTGAATCCATTTTGATGATTTTTTTTTTTAAAATCCACAAATTAAAGTAATAACGTAATTGCCCTAACTTTAATTCATAAAAAAAAAATTGTTTTATCATTTGGTTTAATGATTTTGTTTTATATTTTTGGTAAAAAGGCACCAGAATTTTGAAAACAATATCAGAGCATTTGACATCGATTCAAAATTCGATTATGAAGATCGTACGTAATCCGCAAGCATGGTTTTTCGACGATGTTACCAGTTTATTGTTCAAGCATTATTCATCTTCATCAATTCTCAAATATATATAATTTTTAAATCTACTGTAAACTTAACAGAAAAGTTCAAACAAGATCGAAACAATAATTAGGACGATTTGATGACATGTTTTGGTGATAAATGTTGACTATTTTGCTATTTAGGTTTATCCCTAGTTATATTCGGACAATAAGTATGAGATTTTTTTATTTTCTGGACAGTATGTGTGTGATTTTGTAATTCGCATTCAGCTTGACCTCTTTAGTGACTATATTGCAAAGGGATGCCAAAATGTACAAGATGATACAATCTCCGATGCCATGGTTTTGTACAAACCAGTAGCACAGTTGTCATTGGAGGTGCTATGAAAGGCTGAGAAAGGAGGCGCTGCAGCGTGAAGCGGAGGCCAGGGAGCGTAAGGCGCTAAGTTTGAATAAGGTTCACGACTTCACGTGATGCCAAGCTACGATAATGCAGCAAAATAATAATGTGGTGTTTAAAAAAGAGTCATATTATTATTAAATTTGTACTAATTTTTCATAAACTAGATATAATAAAAAGATTGGGAAATAAATATTCATATAAACATAACATAAGCAAAATATTATTAAAATAAAAGCAAAATATTAGTAAAAAATTAGCAGAAAATATGTAAGATATATTAAAGCAAATTGATTATGTTTTAATAATATTTGATTGATGGTCTTAAGTTACTGATACAAAGATGATTGGGTAATTCTTTTGGTATATATGTTTTTGGGAATATACTCCTAGTATTCTATCAGCATGTATGAAAAGCCCAGTGTTTATGAACAAAAGCCACAATGAATTTGTGGCATCCATAAATAGAAGAGTACACTCTGAGTTCAGTCTGGAGCCTTGGCTTGTCTTGATTTTTTAAAACACCAATTATCTCAACAACATCGAGACCGGCTGGCAAGTAAGTTTTTCATCATAACACTTTTTTTTTTTAATTGTTTGTCGACTAGTAACTACAAGATATTTCTAGTAATTATTTGTTATCCAAGTTTTATTTTAGTCAAACAAAATTTTGTATGAAAATGAATATAACTATAAATTTTGACTATTTTGTTTTTTAGGTTTAGCTCCAGCTATATTTGGACAATCATTCGCGATTTTTCACTTTCTGGACAGTATATGTGATTTTGTATTTCATTTCCAATATTACCTCTTTAATTCGAAATAAATACGCTAGATCTAATAAATGGATTGTGAACTAAATACAAGTAACTATTATGTTTGCTCTATGCAAGTCTAACTATTATGTTTCTCTATTAGTTTTATTACTTTATACCATTTCGTATTCTCTTTTACAAGTCAGCTTATGTGTTTAAGAAAAAATCAATATTTTTTGCATGATTTTCCTATTGGAATGCAAAAATAGAATAAGAAATAGAGAGGATTGGCAAGTTATGATTAAAAAAAAAACAGTGACGGTTTTGCTTTGTGTTGTAGAAGTTTTGTTTTGATGAGTGAGTTATAAACATGATAAACACATCCTCGCTCTTTCTTACCGGGAAGGAAAGTGATATGTGAGACAAAAATCGATACTTGCAATTGTATGATTTATGAATTCTTATGATCCAAATGAATAATGCATTCTAGGAATCATCTGCACCATAAGTGTATATCTTTCAGAATGTATATCAATAGTTGTGGAGCATACTGGATAAATCACATAAAAACTTTCACCAAAAGAACCATCTTTTCGAGGTAGAAGAAGGTTTTGGGGTTTGCTCATGTTCATCCTTCTTCCTATTCTCCATTCCCTGCTTCAGCGACTCCAGTCGTTTTCTGTGACATCCACACACACACAAACACAAACAAAAGACCTTAGCTTTAAGCTAGGAAGCAGACCCAAATCAAACAGATTTTTTACCACATAAAGGGTATTATAATGCTAACAGTCGATAGCTCAAAGAAAGGATTATGTAAATTAACAGCAATTTGATAAGGTTTATTATGGGTTCATTCTAATCTCATGCAGCACATTAGTTTCATGATAATATATATGATGACGAAGATTGCTATTCTATGAGGGTAGATTTTGCTACAGTACTTGGTATCTGTCATCCGACCGTGCAAACTCCATCTCCGACGAAATCCTTCAATTCCTTCAGCTCCACTTGCTAGAATCAAGTGCCTGATTAATAAACAACAAATTACCTATTTTAGTCAACATTTGGATTAAGAAGAGAGTTTGTGAGGATTTACATGATACAGATTCTGAGACAAACTCTTGTCATAAAGATTATTAACTAAAGGTACAAAAAATATACTAGTGAAATGTTTAAGAAAGAGTACCTCTCTAGTGATGTGGCTTCAGCCTCAAGCTGAGTAATCCGTTCCTTAGCGAGATGAATAGGCATAGACGATCCTAACTTGTGTTCACTCTCTTGAAGTCTTACTCTTAAAACCTTGTCCTAAAGAAGGATTACCAGAAAAACGAAAAACTCAAGGAAATGGATTTGAGATTTTCAAAAAATATAATCCGAGAAGAAGTTAGATGTGGAGACACACAACATTACCCTGTTTTCAGCACATTGTCGATACAAGGCAAGCTCGTCTTGGCAAAATGGTTCAATATCATTGATTTGCAAGCCTAAAAACCAGAAATAAAATGGAGGATAAATAGACTTGATAATGGAAAAAACAAAGAGGATGCAGAGAGACTTACATAAGAAGAGATTCCTCAAAATCCCATCACACAGTTCAACACCTTCAAGGACATGAGCTGCGATTTCAGGAGGGATGACAGGAGATGGAGGACCCATCATTAGGTCGTCACCGACCAGTATGGTCTCCTCCATCATTGGTTGTGAATCAACTGAAATTTGAAATCACCAATATTACAGCAAAAGATAAAAAAAAAATGGACTTAGTGATGCCAGGATTCCGAATCTTTTATCACTAGGCGACCTCAAATTCACTTTTTGGGTTTCAGTAACTTATACTAAGAGATTTTACATAAGCAATGAACACAACTTGATAGGAAGCGTTTTCACCAGCAAACATTGTTAGATACTAAGATTGCATTTCATTTCATAATAATTAAGCTGCCAACAAAATGTCGTTTCCTCATTTGCATTCTAATTTACCAATTCCCATAATGCAAACACAAAGATACGTGAAGAAAGGGCCTTTCTTGAAGCCAATAAAATACATATTCACAAATGTTCAATTTCCCAACCAATAATCTTTCACTTACCATCCATGACTGCTCCGTATCAATCAAATTCAACAGCCTAAACCTGAGAAACCTGAAAATTAAAACAAAGGCAAATTGTAAAAAAAAAATAAGTGTCAGTTAGACATTTCGTCGAACAGTTTCTAGGCTTAACAAATACATACCCGTTCGAAAACCTTCACTCCGCAAACTGGAAGGAGATTCAAATGGGAGTCAAGCAGAGATCATCTAGCGAATTCGAAGCAGCAATTTGACAACCAAACGATATAATCCGACGAAGCCGATTAAAAAAAAAAAAAAACAAAAAAAGTTTTATGTTTTATCGTCCCGCCTAGAGATACTGTTGTCTGCGAGGAGACTAAAATCTAGTTTTCGAATACGAACGATGTCGTTTCGTGCATAGATGATGAACATGAGAGAAACACACAAAAAAACTGAATTAGTTAGTTATACGGTGTTTTGTGATAATAATGGTGGTTACAGCTGTGAGAGGAGGAATCATGAATTTCCGTTTTGTACAATATGATATGAGCGAAACTATGAAAGTTATAAATGGAATACACAACAAGAACAACCGGGAAATGAGCTTTTACTTACTCCAAATTTTCACCAGATCTTCTGTATCAACAGGGACTCAATATATTCAATGAACCAGTTCTGTCTCTGTTAAGTTATGGTATGGCAAATGTTATATATATATTGTCACTCAAAATCTAGCAGTGGTTTCTTGGAACGAGTAGCCAAACTCTGTTCCCTCTGCTCTCTAACACTAACAAGGGCTTTGCGGCGAGCTTCAGCGCTTTCCAAGTACTCTTGTATCGGAGGAAGAGTGACTCTTTGTTGTTCTTCTCCACTGGCTTTAGCTCGACGAATCAACTAATATCCAACAATACAAAAGGTTAATCTATTTGCAGTCGTGTAACATTTTAGCTAAGTGTAGAAGATGAAAATTCGGTTAAAAACTAACCTTTGAAGCCCATGTTCGTTCTGCTCCTTGACATACATCTCGAATATCCCTGCCTGACATTCTGCATAACCAATCAAAACCGCAAACAACAAACAAAATGTCGGTATGGATTCATTACCAACTAATCAGGAGGCCTTGATGTAGATTAAACAAAACGTTTTGAGCTTTAGCATGATATGGTAAAGAGAAAGTAAGAAACTTTACGCTTCTGTGGCCTGAGCAAGCTGGACTAGTTCAGGCTTTGAGAGTTGTTTTGCGTATTGGGCGATGATTTCTTGACGGGTTTGTAAGTCCGGTAAGTCAAACATGATCATGGAATCGAACCGGCTAAATGATATACAGATAGAGAAACATTAGGAAACTTGTCAGGATGCTACAGCCACGAGTTGGACCGGTATCAAGAGGTTTTTATTTATTGCTTACCTGATCAAAGCAGGATCAAGATCTTGTTTCCTATTAGTTGCAGCAATCACAACCACTTTTTTGTCCTGTTCAAATCCATCAATCTGCAAAACCATAGAAGTAGATTCACATATTGGCAATTTCTAGTCTCTTGTAGATATTGACAATTTTGTGCGTCGTACCTGTCTTAGTAGTACTGATAAAACTCTACGTGTTGCTTCATGCATCTCACTATCACGAGATATAGCAAAGGCATCGATCTGAAATGTGAGTTTCACAAGTAAAATTTTAGTTCATAGTCAAATTGTGCAAAGGTTAAAAAAAAAAAAAAAGGAAAAGAATCTTTATTTACCTCATCAAGAAATATAATGGCACCATCAGAGAGCTCATTTGCTTGTGAAAACACAGCTCCAAGAAGCCGCTCGCTTTCGCCATAGTACTTTGACATTACAGCTTCAAGCGGCACATACAGCAACGGTATGCCCTGCCAAGAAATTGCATAAAGGTTAGAGCTCAACATTCAAAGCCACACAAAATCCGTAAACTGATTAGCAAACTCACCGCTTGATTAGCAATAACACGCGCGCAAGATGTCTTCCCAGTTCCTGAGTAATAATAATCAGATCAAAACTTGTTTCTACAAAGAAGGACGAATTGTATAATGCACTCTTCTTTGTTCTAACCTGGTGGACCCTCAAACAGCACAGCTCGGGGTCGGTTTGATTCAAATTTGGACCGTGTACCTCGTACTATATCATCATATACTTCAGGGCTATGAAGGGCCATCAATATTGTGTCTTCTATCTCTCTGCATCATGATAAGAAGCTCAATAGAGCAACTTTATGGGGACAAAAGAGAAAGATGTTCATGTAACTAAAAGCTTACCGCTTTTGCTGATCATATCCAGCAATATTGTCCCATGATATCTCATCGACTGAATCATCCCCAATAGGTTTGTTAACTCCATAGATTCTCACTCCCATCGACTCCAATTGAGAAACAGTTTTGTCTGTAGATGTTTCACGTGCACTACCTCCTTTATTTTGTCCAGCTCTTGTTCCAGCTACTTGCAAGGCTGAAACAAAGGCCTCGAGTTCTTCAGTGGTCAAGCTTCCCTTCTTTATAAACTCAACTTCCTAAAACATTTTGTAGCATCATTAAGATGTCATATACAAAAAAAAAACATTTGAAGAGTGAGTAATTATCCGAAAGAGAAATTGAAACTTGCCACTTTATCAGAGGTAATTAAGGAACCAAAGATAAGAATGCACAAGTCTTCATCTGAATCATCCTCACTTGCTCTTGGTTCCTTCTTGTTTCCCACACTTCTAAGTGTTATTTGCCAAGCGACTGGACTGAAGTAAACAAGAAACTAATATTCCATCAGGCTTACAAAACTGCTTCATTGGACAAAATTTTGTAGAACAAGACAATTACTTACTTGTCCCAAGCACGCAATATCATGTCTGAACCACCAGTTTGATCTGAGACTTTCACACCAAGTTGCGAACCAATGTTGGCTATTAACTGCGCGACTTCACAAGTAGAAGGAACTTGAAACTTCAACGTAATCTACAACACAAAACACACTCTTTAATTAAAAGCCTGCCTTGAACACACTTGCTAATCACAATTACCATCGAAACTATAGAGAAAATTTGAAAAAAATCACTGCAGAAACCTTTTGGCCCCTGACAGCAACATTGAACCGTGGGTAAGCACCATTTCGAGTTCCTTTACTTTGTATTAGTTCTTCGATTCGAGCCCGTTCCTTTTTAGAAACGTCTACATAGTTTGGTGGAGGATCTATGGGGACAGATGACTTCTCAGTAGCCTGCAAGAGGTCAAATTTCAAGCTAGAATCAGCAAAAGTTTCAAACTATTTGATTAAGTTGTTTTTGAGTGTTTATAAACCTCTTCAGAATCAGCATAAGCTATTCCTATTGCTCCAAAGCTGAAGAAGAGAGCACCCAAAACTGCATGGGCCTTGGAAAAGCATGGTGAATCGTTGAAGGTGCTGCAAGATCTCAATACTTTTGAATTACTCTGCTCAAAGGTTCCTGCAAAATCAAAATTTAGCTGCTCATGCTCTCAATTCCTTAAAAAGTCCCCATTTTAAAACTAATGAAAACGAATTCGAACGAAACCCATCAATAAATCAAAGGATCATGGCCAAATTATAAGAAATTCAATGCAGTGAAGCGTACCGTAATGGAAACATCGACGAAGCTCTCGTCCCCGTGAGTTCGACGGAATTATGGATCTAGGATGAGAGAGAGATCCGCGACATACTCGACCTGCTCGAAACAATCGGTGTATACCCATCATTGCAGAAATTTTCTCGAACTTAAATCTGCTAAGAACTTCTTCTTCAAGGGTTTTTGAGGTTTTTCTTAAGGATCATCATCCGACCGGGCAAAAAAGTTTAGGTGATTTGTTCTGGGTGAAACCTTCTTCCAGAGAAAACCAACCGGTTATATTCAAGAGACCGGTTTAAGAAGTGGGTCATATATTTTTGGTTGTCAATTAGCTAATTTTAAAAGAAATAAACAAATCCATAACAACTACAATCCTACTAATTAATTGAAATTAAGTAAACAGACTCTAGAGAGAAAATATATATATATATATATATGAATTTTTTTTTTTTTTGAAACATATAGAAATATGAATTATGTTATGCATCTCATGGTAAAATGAAGGAATTAGTAAACCTGAAGATCAATGATCATCTCCTGATTACACAATTTAACGGCAGAGAGAAGGCATGATCAAAGAAGCTACAAAAAAAATGTACTAAGAGCGACAGTGCTGTTGATGATAATTGATAAACTCATTATTCTTTCGGACAAAAAAAAGTCGTCATTTATGTCACACAAGATAGAATTTGAATCCGTGTTATAGAGCGACAGTGCTATAGATGATAAACTCTTGCTAGTATCAGAGCCGTGCTTACTATATAAGCAAAAGTAAATTTGCATTGTACCCCCAAACTAATTAAAAATACAAAACCCCCAAATTACATAGTACATTGGTTTAAATAAATAATATTTTTTAGTTTACATGACAAATTAGATTCTTTGGATATGAATCTTTTTTGCCTTCTTAGTTAGGTTTTTTAAGGAAAAAAAATTAAAGAACTTTTGTGGATTTTTTTTTTTTTTTAGATTCATTTAAATTTTACAATGAAAAAAAGATACCCCAAATTAAATATTGGTTCATTGTTCATTTTTATTCTAAAATAATTTTGCATTTTTATCTGCTATTTTATTTTCTTTTTCAAAAAGCCCCTTATTTTTAAATTTCTCCCTAAGCCCCTTTTAGCCCGAGCACGGCACTGGCTAGTATGTTTGTGGTATGGTCTTAGTTTTGAAGTCATTTCCATAATTTTCAAGTTTTACTAAAGACAGAATATCGCCATTTACGGATTTTATCAGTGTGATGTCATCGTATTATCACTGTTTGTGAAAATCCTATTGGGTTAAGATACACAGACACGGACAGTACTCTTGAATGTAACATTACATATGTCATTAGACTGAGATTTTAGGTTCTTAGGTTTATCCATCCGTACACCTCCCAAGGTCACGACTTGCTAAGTAGATTAAAAAGATAAAGCAAAAACTAAACCAGCAGTAACCGGAGCAAGGACCAGATTTTAAACCGGATATTGGTATTCCAGTTATGATGTACCAATAATTGCAAAACCAAAATATGATCGGTTGGTTTAATTCGGGATTTAATGTAACCGGTTCCTCGGTAAACCCAATCAATGTCTCTAATCTAAGCCCAACAGTTTCTCACGAACCACATCAGCACCGTAAATCACACAGCAGATTCACCAAAGTACAGACGACAACTCTTCATTCCCGCCAAAATCCTAAGGAATCACAATTCCGTAATCAGTGTGTAACTCTGTTATGGTGAAACTTGAATAGGCATATGATGGATGATGACTCATGTGTTACTAAATAAAGTTTCGCAATTTCCTAAATGACTTCTTTTTTTCTAACAAGTACTTAACTATCGACATTTTTACATGAATAAATAAGTAACATTTAAATATGGACGGGGACAATTTTTTCTGTAATATGGATAACGGAGAAACCGTCGAGGCATGATTCAACAACTAATTTATGCCGTATTGGATCATGATGGAAATTCCACTAATTTCAAGTTATGACTTTTTAAAAGTTTACTTTGATTATTTTGTTGTTTATAACGATATATGAAAGCAAAGAATGGTGATGAGCTGGCACTTGAGGTTTTGGTAACTCGAAGGATGCTTACAAATCACAAAGTAAATGACAGTATCTGAAAAAACTTAGCTAATCTTTATCTTATCTTTATGCATATTTGTAGCATTTTTCATGCGGGTGCATGGACAGTGGCGAATCTAGGAATAGATTAAATTGGGGTCAAAAAATGGGCAAAGAGGTCAAAATGGGAATCGAACCTGGGTTATAGGGGTTCATTACACATGTTTAACCACTTTTGCTATTGAATTTCTTGGTATTTTGGCTATAATTGTTGTGTTTATAAGATTTATAGGGTGTCAGTTGACCCCGTATCGATCTTTACTAGTGGATTCGCCACTGTGCATGGAGGAGCCTATTTCCACATGCATAAATTAGTAAGTTATTCTCACTATGAAATTATTTAATTTTCAATTTAATGGTAAAATCATTCTATGATTTTTGTTTGTTTAATACATCTTAAAAACGATATGTGGTTGTGTGCCCAAAATATGAAAGGAAAACTTGTGGAGCATATTCTGTGCATTCATGAGGAGAACATACTCATCAAGGAAAAGTTACACGAGGGTGTTGCTAAGCTGGTCAATACAAGACGCGAGATCGAAATGGATTAGTAACTATATTTATTTCCTTCTTTATAAAATAATTATAATAAACTAGTTGGACATTGCTTGTGAGGTTTAGTTGATCGATTCAGAAGAGTGAGAAGATTATGAATGCGTGGAAGATTATTCACTACCAGCCGCCCATGTTATTTTAGAAATACTAACACATTGTTTTTAAATGAATGCACTCAAAGAGCCTTTTTCCTATTTGATGTAGTTCGTTTTTGGCAGTTCAAAAATGTAAGTCGATTAGCATGATATGTGACTAAATTATCTGACAAATTATCTTTATTTCAAACTCTAAATTATCTGACAAATTATCTTTATTTCAAACTCTATCTTCCTGCAACAAAAAAAGAAAGGGTTGCCCGCTCTCACCCCCCTAAACAAAACTGTTTTCTGTCGGGATCCACCTATTCTTTTTTGCTCCGCCAAACGCCACCCAGAGTTTCCGATTGCTGTCGCTTCCCCCATATCGACTAATTCGCGTTTAAATCACTCAAAACACGATTTAAAAACAGTGATTGCCCAATTTAAACCCTAAATCCGACCCATCTCTCTTTCTCCTAAACCCGACAGATTCCTCTCACAGTCAAAACTAAAATCGAATTGGGGAAAAATAGATTCTAGGGTTCTTATNCCAAATCGATTTGGGGAAAAACAGGTGGAGGAGAGCAAGCTACGGAAACGAAGATAGAAGAAAGTTTCATCTATTTCTTTTGCGATGAGGTATGTGTTTCGTTTTCGTGGGTTTTTGTTAGGCATGGGTTGTTCGATTCTATACACTACATTGCTCAAGATTCTACTTGATTTTCACTGCATTGTTCGATTCTATGATTATTTTGTTCATGTTGCTTTTGAATTCGATTGCTCCATACTCAGTTTGTTTTTTTGTTTTTTT
>OVBC01001862.1:122-19561 GCA_900406465.1 Noccaea caerulescens
CCCAATCACGAAACTATCACAATACACACGATTCAACACACGAATATCACACAAAACATCTCAATAATCAGTCATAACCACAATCCAATTTCACAGATCTATGTCCTTGCGAGCCTACGGTCATGCACTCACCTTGATAACGGAACAGCACAAACAACCTCAAATCAACCACAAAGCTCCAGAAATCTCCATAATCACCTCAACTCTTCTCTCTGCCTCTTTTTCTCTTGTTTTCACGAAAAAGACAAAACCAATGCGGCCACACACTTTTAAAACNCCGAAATCGATTTTAACCGCTGGTGTCGAGCGACACACCCCTGGTGTCGATCGACACCCCTCCTCAGAAACGAAAGATTGGTTTACGGATGTTACATATCTTGCAAATTGTACTAGACCAGATATAACTTTCGCTACTAACTTTGCTTACAAGGTATAGTTCAGCACCAAAGCGCAGGCATTGGAATGGGATAAAACACATATTTCTAAGGTACGATTGAGTTTTGACTTATATTATTTTCGAGATTGGTCTAGTTGGTTTTGCAGATGCTGGATATTTATCGGATCCACATAAAGCCGATCACAAACAGGCTATGTTTTCACATATGGTGGAACCGCAATCTCGTGGCGTTCTCAAAAACAAACATTGGTCGCTACTTCTTCAAATCATGCGGAGATCATTGTATTACACGAAGCATGTCAAGAATGTGTGTGGCTTAGAGCAATGACTCAGCACATACAAGAAGCAAGTGGAGTAGCCACCAACAAACAGCCAACAAAGATTTTTGAATACAATGCTGCTTGTGTCGCTCAAACCAAAGAAGGATATGTCAAGGGCGATAGAACGAAGCATATACATCCCAAATTTTTCTCTTACACTCAATGAAACAACCATGCTCTTTTTTTTTTAATAATTAGCCCGAATTAATATTCTCATAAATATTAATTATCAACAGCTACACAAACATCAAAACAATGCGGAAGTTAATAAAATAATTTCAATAAATAATAACCAATTAAGTACAATAAATAAATACTAGCAACCTAAACACCAAGTTCTAACAACTTAAACAAATAAATAAAACAATCCTATCATCCCATTCTTCAGTCTTGATTTCGCAATCACACTTTTCTTTTATCTGCATCACAGGAAAAGAGATGCGTAAGTATTTAACAAATACTTAGTGAGGCGATCACCCCGCCTACAGGCCAATTACGCAATTTTCAGACATTTAAACATTATTAATAATTCTCATAATTATTAAATAGTTTTCTTAATTATTAAATAATTTCCATAATTAAAATAACAACTTTCCAACACTTAAATAATTCTCACAATTATTCTTAACCACTTAATTAAATAATTTAACAACTTAATTAATTAATTATACCAATTAAACCACTTAAACCGGTTAAACAATTTAACTCAATTAAACCAAATAATTCAATTAAAATTCGCGGATTTAAACCGAACACCAAACCGAACCAGAGCTCGGTGTCGATCGACACCCGATTCTCAGGGTGATACTGAAATCGAATGAACAGTACGAGAAACACAGCAAACCCCACAAATCATCACAAACCACAAAATAAAACATAAACATCACGAACTTCAACCAAAACAACCCAGATTCCACAAATCTAGATAATTACGAGCCTACGGTCACGCACTCACCTTGACAAATGATTGAACAAAAGGGGAAAGGAGATGAACAGCGACAAACAGCCTTAGATCGACCACAACACTCCAGAAATCACCCAAAAACTCGCAGCTCCTCTTTCTCTTTAACTTTTCTCGAAAACAACAAAAGAATGCGGTCACTCCCTTTAAAACTTGCGACATTAGGTTTTTAACTTAAACCAGCAACTAAATCGGCAATTGAAATCGAACCAGAAATCAATTTGCCAGACCGGTGTCGACCGACACCAGCTTGGTGTCGCTCGACACCACCTGCCCAAAACGGCAGTGAGGTTTACGGATGTTACAATTCTCCCCCACTAAACTGGATTCGACCTCGAATCCCAACACAACACGTCTACCAAAGACGACAAAACCTGGCCCACTTGGCCAACCACTAGAGATCCTCACCTGATCCCCGAGACTCACATCTAATCCTATGTTATATGCACGTTTCCAGACAACATTACTCTTAAGTCAATACTCAACCACTTATACTGGGGCTACTGCACCCAGACTCGTCAGCCACAAGTAAGTAAACCGCTTATACTGAGGCTACTACACTCAGATAAGTCGCTCATACTGAGGCTACTACACTTAGATAAGTCTGCAAGCACTCGTACTGAGGCTACTACACTCAGATAAGTCCGCAACCACACGCCAGAGAACCACCGTCTCTAAAAAAATGTAGAGTAATACTTCTGAAACTCCTATAACATATCTGATTAAAATTATCTCACTACCCAAACTGGTCAAACAACTCGTAACATCTGAAACACAAGAAATATAGGGCAAACTCCATCTTATAAATCTCCATAAATGTATATCGTTACAACGAAAACGAAAATACATAAACCACAACAACAACATAGCACAAAGCTAAACACTAGAACCACAAAAACGAAGAAGCTCACTCCTCGACCTGCTTGTCGAACCACTTCCTGAACTTCAGCTTCATCTTTGCCTCAGACTCCCAAGTCTCCTCCTCTGTACTGCTACAGTCCCACAGAACTCTCAGCAATGGCACCCTCTTGTTCCACAGAACCTTGACCCTCCTCTCAAGAATCCTCACAGGAACCGCCGGAACCGTCCAATCTAGCCTAAGATCCTCTGGAATCATAGCCACCAACTCCTCTGAAGGATGAAGGCACTTCCTCAGCATCGAAACATGAAACACCTTGTGGAAGGCTCTCATGATCGGAGGTAAGTCCAACCGATACGCCACTGGTCCAACTCGCTCCACCACTGGAAACGGACCCATAAACCGCGGACTCAGCTTGTTCTCTGCTATGGATCTGTTAGGACCCCTCAATATAGCCATCTTGAGATACACTCTATCTCCAACCTGAAAATCAAGCTCTCGTCTCCGCCTATCAGCGTAACTCTTATGCCTATCCTGAGCTTCCTTCATGTTCAGCCTCAAAACACGAACCTTCTCCATCCAGATGAACTCTGTAACACGACAGCCAGTCCATCCGTAAAATAACGTCATACAGTTCCACCGGACTGATGACCAAGTCTGCTGGCATCGACTGCCTTGCAATCTGCACATCCACTGCTCTAGCACGGCCGGAAGTAGTCAGGAATCCTCCACCGGCCACTTTGACCTACCCCGAACGCTCATCAGCGCTACTCTGGATGCCACTGCTCTCGGCACACTCCAGAGTAATGAAGCAATTAGATGCTCCCGAGTCAAAAAACACGTGGGACTCAAAACCGCCCACTAACAAGGTCCCTACACAATTCAAATGTGTTGAGAACCCCCACACTCTATCACAGAAAAATCAATGAAACAAACCACAACCATTCTACACTAAGAATTTACGAAGTCTGAGTTAGAGATTTAACTTGTGATCTGCCCGGACTGACTAGTCTGGCCCACCTATGCCGAAGAATACACTCTCGGGGCCGCTCCAATATGACCGAACAGCTACACAGCTGCGATCTAAGACACTGGCTGAGCCACCACTGGCTGAACTGACGCCACCGACAACTGCTGCAACTTGGGACACATCGGCCTGATATGCCCCAGCTCTCTGCAATGGAAACACACTCTAGCCTCCCGGGATGTGTCATTCCTAGGACAACTCGCCACACGATGCTCCGTGCTCCCACAACTAAAACAGCCCCCACGCACACTCTGGCTGCCTCCAGAAATCTCATTTGATCTCCTCTCCTGGCCCTGCGCAGGCTTACCGCCCTTGCCAGAACCAGCACCAAAACCTCTGTGATGTTGTTGCTGCTGCTGCTGACTCCTCGGCTGGATAGCAGGAGCAACTGCAGCTGAAACAGCTACCGGACCAACCTACTCACGAAGGTCCTCCTCAATCGAAGCCGCTAGCTCCACTAAATCCGCCCTCGAAGCGTACACACCGCCTCTGCACTGAGTCTGGATACTCCACTGAAGCCTCTGCAAGAACCTCTGCAAAATAGCCCGCTCGTCCTCCATAGCACGACCCGTATGAACCACGAGTCTGCTAAACTCGGCGTCGTACTCCCGCACTGACCTCTCTCCCTGAGACAGCGCCATAAACCTCATCTGAAGACGATCTCGAGCCTCCTGAGGGAAAAACTTAGTTTTGAACTCCGCTAGGAAGTCGCTCCAAGTCCACACCACCCTCCGAGTCTCAATGGATCTCCACCACAAATGTGCATCTCCACCCAGATAATGCACAGCCAGCTCCACCTGGTACTCCTCAGGACATCTGATCGACTGGAAGTTCCGCTCCAGTCTCTGACGCCACTCATCGGCCTCCTTAGGCCCAACTATGTCCTCAAAGAAAGGCGTCGTAATCCTCTGCATCTGCCCCATCATCTCGAGATAAGGCGAATGCCCAACAGCTACAGCCCTCGACTGTCCAACAACTGCAGCACCATGCTGCGCCCCGGCCACTGGAGGTGCACCCGGAGCCTATTGTGGAACCGCTGGCGGAAAACGTGCCAACAGCTGCGTCAGTAAACCCACCACTAGGTCATCACGACCCTGAGCTGGAGCAGCACCCTCACCCGGGGCAGCCCCAACCCCCGCCATCCACCGGCACCAAGATTGGCCTCACCCGCCATCGAAATAGACTGAGTCACTGACGCAGCCGTCACACTAAGCGCTGCACTCTCTTCCGAATCCGCCGGTAGTCCACGACCACCACCCCGGCCTCCACCGCCCGCAGCTCGGCCACCACGGCCAACTGCTCTGCCCCCACGGGCACCAGCTCTACCGCGCTCTCTCGCGCAACGACCTCTAGCACCTGCATCCATCTCGCTGCACTTCCAAAGAACAGGAAATGAGCAAGGCAGAAAAACACAACAAACACAAAACACATAACTCACCGCGGAATCACTTTGAAGGCCGAAGAGGATGATACTAAGACTAATAACTGACTAAACACACATAATCAATTAAACACATAATCTCAGTTCACCCAAATCTAACAGTCCTAAAACCGTATAAGCTCTGATACCAAAATGAAACAATCAAGCTCTTTTTTTTTTTATAATTAGCCCGAATTAATATTCCTATATATATATTAATTCTCAACATCTAACACAAACTTCAAAACAATGCGGAAGTCGATAAAATAATTTCAATAAATAATAACCAATTCAGTTCAACAAATTAAATTCAATAAATAAATGCTAGCAACCTAAACACCATATTCTAAAAACTTAAAAAAATAAATAAAACAATCATATCATCCTCTTCTTCAGCCTTGATTCCACGATAACACTTTTCTTTTGGCTGCATCACAGAAAAATAGATGCGTAAGTGAGGCGATCACCCCACCTACAGGCCAATTACGCAATTTTCAGATATTTAAACATTATTAATAATTTCCATAATTATTAAATAGTTTTCTTAGTTATTAAATAATTTCCATAATTAAAATAACAATTTTCCAACACTTAAATAATTCCAACAATTATTCTTAACCACTTAGTTAAATAATTAAACCACTGAATTAATTAATTATACCAATTAAACCACTTAAACTGGTTAAACTATTTAACTCAATTAAACCAAATAATTCAATTAAAATTCGCGGATTTAAACCGAACACCAACCCGAACCAGCGCTCGGTGTCGCTCGACACCTGATTCTCAGGGTGATACCGAAAGCGAATGAACAGTACAAGAAACACAACAAACACCACAAATCATCACAAACCACAATCAAACACACAAAATAACACATAATATAAACATCACGAACTTCAACCAAAACAACCCAGATTCCACATATCTAGATTATTACGAGCCTACGGTCACGCACTCACCTTGACAAAGATTGAACAATAGGGGAAAGGAGATGAACAGGCACAAACAGCCTCAGATCGACCACAACACTCCAGAAATCACCCAAAAACTCTCAGCTCCTCTTTCTCTTTCACTTTTCTAGAAAACAACAAAAGAATGCGGCCACTCCCCTTTAAAACTGGCGACATTAGGTTTTTAACATAAATCAGCCACTAAACCGGCAATTGAAATCGAACCAGAAATCAATTTGCTAGACCGGTGTCGACCGACACCAACTTGGTGTCGCTGGACACCACCTGCCCAAAACGCAGTGAGGTTTACGGATGTTACACTCAAGAGCTTGAGAAGAATCATGAAGTGGAGATTCAATATGTTCGTTCAAGCGACAATGCAGCTGATCTCTTCACAAAGGCGCTTCCGACTACAATGTTCAAGAAACATGTTCATAGCATCGGAAGACGACATCTTCAAGACTTGTGAAGAGAATAAATAATATTCATCATTTCCAAGAGGAGTTTGCTGTTGCTGTACTTTTTTCCCCTTAACATAGTTTTATCTTATTGGATTTTTTCATGCTAAGGTTTTTAACGAGGCAGCACACAACTTCACAGTGATGGATACTTAAGGGGGAGTGTTATGAAAGTGATGATTATCCATCACATGTAAAGTGTTGCCGACACATGGGACACTTATCTTGGATATTATCTCCATTACTTAACACTTGTCTAATTATCCCTTTGCATGTACACATGTCTTCATATGGTAAAAGGTATTTGTTTCATCACTTTAACATATGTAAAGTGGTAAGCTAAGTTATCCCACTCTATATATGTTGTTGAGAAGATAACTAACTTACACACGAAAAGAATTATAATAAAATCTCTAGTCCTCTCTTCTTCTCTTCTTCTGTTTTTGCTTGAACATTCACAAGGATAAGTTATCATCTTCCTCCATATTCACAATATTATTACCTATGTTTTGTTGTGTCAGAACATAAGTCAAAGGGCCAATATCGAAAAAGAGTGGAGCTTCTGAACCACACAAAAGGTTACGTTAAGCGTGCATTATTGATGTCAAAAAAAAGCGTGCATTATTTTTCGTACATAAGTAAAATTATATCGAACTCCAAGCCATTTAGATACAAAGACATCAATGTTAAAAAAAAAATGTTCAAAACAAAAAACAAGATTTTAAGAAATCAGTCATTAATTAGCTTTTTTAAGCTCATATAATCTTTGAAATTCATGATAATCCTTATGTGTTGTCTAGACACTCTCATATAGTCATATTATATATGATGAAAGTTAACCTTCTTTTTTTTTTTTTTTTGCTACGAATGAAAGTAAACCTTCTTAGCAAAAAATAAAATAAAATAAATTATAATCCTGTATTGACTCCGAAAACTGATTAGATAAGGAACGGAGACAATCATGTCCCGAACGGCCGAACAACCTAACAAGAATCAAATTATATAGGTCTTCGAAAAATGAGATCTTTTTTAACTAATCAATAATAAAAGGCAAAAATGGCTTAAAAAAAATCCCTAGATGAACTACGAAACCACCAAGTAAATTCATTAAAACCGAAAAAGTGTATTCATGGAAAAAAGAGGGTCAAATATATTCCTTAAAATGTTCATCGTGCGTGGATATCAATGATGATATCGAATAGTAAAGGAGTTCAGAAAAAAAAGGGAGCGTTTTTTTTTTAGAATAAATATCTTATGTGAGGGCGGTGCTATTACTCTGTCGAGCAAAAAGGGAATAAGAGAATCTTTGTGTGGACGTCAAACAGAACATTCTTTTACGACGAGAAAATATTCCAGATCGGTTCAAAGCCACTGGATCTGTTCTCAATTGGTTTTAGAGAGTAAAGATTCTCAGTATCTCTCACTAACATCTATTTACAAATCACAAAGCTAACTCTATGTGGTAATCGCCAAAACCATGTCACCTTTTAACAATTAATATTATGATGTCCATAGTATTAGGGGCTAACAGTTTGATTATTCCTTTTGTCCCATTGGCTAATTAAGTTTTGTTATGATCTATCAATATGGCATTCCCGAATTAAATTAAGTTACCCTTTATTAGTGGTCTAACACTTGTTACTTAAGTCAGTAATTCAACCTTTGTAATCTTATTTAGTGTATATGTTTTTTTTTGTGTTTTTTGAAAATATTTTGTGCGTATGTTATGTTGTTGCATATAATTTCAAAGTGATGTACTAAAAGAACATCCAAAGGTTATATCATCTGTTAATATATATATATATATATATTTAAGATAATATCATCAAGATATGTTCCAACATGCATAACTTTAACAAAAATTTAAATTTAAACATGCATCAAAATAAACTTATACAACCAACTTCTGAGCACTATTGTCCATTGACAAAACGTGATTTTTTTGTTGTGCGGTGTACAGATTAGTTGTTGCGGTACTATCACAAAATAGTGGAGTAGATCCTCAAGAGTATTTTTAAAAAGTGGAATCAATGTTGGATAATTTTCCTTCACTTTGATATTTATGTTGTTAGGCGAGAGATAAATTTGTTCGAATGTATATCTTTTTGTTATTAGGTAAATATTTACATCGTCTCTCTCTCTCTCTCTCTTTTGCTCGAGCATCGAACAAGTCACGCGTTGCACGTAAGTGCCTTCGCAGACCAGTGAAGCTACAAGAGCTATATCAATTTATCCTAAATATACAGAAAAAATCTTTTACATCACAAAAAATGATAAACCAATTAACTCTACACATTTTGATTCCCCTATTACATAGGTGTATTGATTAGTGCAGCTTTCCTTATTTTATCTGTTGTTTAATCGAAATTATACACTTTTGGTTTAAATGTTTGGGGCCAGCTTTCCTTATTTTTTCTTTTTGTTAATATGTTGGGGGAAAGATTTCAAAAGGGTATTTCCCTAAAATGAGGAGTTTCAATTTGAAAAACGAACTACAAGCATGACAATTCGGTTTAGGTAAAAGACCAACTTGCTCTCATTGCACTTGTACAACCCTAAATTAGAGATAGTTGTGAACAGTTAACCTCAACACCTACTTGGTTGGTGACACGTCAGAAAGGCCAAAAACTGGGTCCATTAGAATGTACCAGAATGGTACTTGCAAGATTTAAGGTTTTAGTGCTCATAAGCTGCTGAGCTGGATAGATACCCACCCATTTTAGTTTTTAGGGTTCGATTATTCCTCACAAGATTTATGAGATAAGACTTAGGTCAATTTCGCATGCCGACATCAATGTGCGCACGGCATCATTCATTCGTTTGCCTTTTTTTTTTCTTTCTTCATTAGATGAATAAATAGTACAATGGTGAAATTACCCTACTCATCACCGCATTATATATATAGATTGAAAATTATGTGGAAGAAAATTTGATATGGAGAGGATTCCTACTCCTCACATGATTAAATAGTATATATGGCATTATATATTTGATGTTGAATTTACAAGTGACTTACTGCTTTATTGGTCACCCTCAGAATTGATCAGACCCATACACAATTACTGTAAATGTATAAATCATAGTAATATAAGAATCATATTTTAACAGAAAAAACTTAGTCATGCTCCCATTTGCAGATCTAAAAGGTCATCGAAATGGATTAACCGTTTACACAAATGCAGAAACTATACGTAGGCATATTTATAAGTAGTTGAACCATAAAATCAGTAGTAATTAAGATTAGGCTTAGGTGAAAAAAAGAAGAAGAAGAGAGTAAACCTTCCGGGGCATGAAGTTAACAACTGTAAAGTAGAGATAATGCTCTTTGATTCTTTTTGCCCACTATCTACATCCCATTGAGTTTAAACTCTTTCGTTCTTTCTCTCTCTCTCACACAGACGCATTTTGCAAGTTGATACACTTTTCGCCTCCTTATATAATCACTACACTTCTCAATCAACAATTGCATCATACATTTAACAGATTCTCATTATGATCCTATAGTGTTTACTCGTTCGTTCACTTGCATTCTCTTTCATAGAGGAAGAGAGAGAGAGAGCGAGAGAGAGTTACTAGTAAGAATATTTTTCTTTTTTCTAAAGTAATTTCACTACGTTAAGAAAGAGAGAATGGCGATTTCACCACACGTCTTGGCTAATGTCTTTGGCATACTTGGTATATCTTCTCACGTTTATTTACGTACACGTTCAAAATGCATGCTTTTTTACATGAACTTTCGTGAGTTCTAACATTATGATAACTATTTTGAAGCGGATATCATCTCCTTTTTCGTCTGTCTTGCCCCTATGTAAGTGCTATATAACTCTTTGTACATTCCTTACTCTTATACGAAGAACGCCTTAAACTCAAGCATTGAACGTATGTCTTGTTTATATATATATTAGACCGACGTTCGTTCGTATATACAAGAGGAAATCTTCGGAAGGGTATCAGTCGATCCCTTACGTGATTGGGCTGTTCAGTGCGATGCTATGGATATACTACGCGATGATCAAGAAAAATGCAATGATTCTGATCACTATCAACGCCATTTCTTTCGTCATGCAGATCTTCTACATCTCCTTCTACCTCTTCTACGCTCCTAAGAAAGAAAAGGTCCTTATTCTATATGAACATAACCTATTTTTCTTATATATACACAAGAATTATCACATCTTTAACGGGACGGTGTGTTTCGATATTGCAGAGTCTAACGGTGAAGTTTTTCCTACTTGTGGATGTGTTTGCGTTCGGCGTAATTTACATCCTGACATACTTTCTGTTTCATGGCAACAAACGTCTTCAAGTCCTTGGATACATTTGCATGGTCTTTGCTCTTTGTGTTTTCGTTGCACCCCTTGGCATCATTGTAAGTCTCTCTTTGTTATTTATTTACCTATTTAGCCGTTGCAAATCTTCTTCTAATCGTTTAAGGTAATCTTGAAAACATAGAGGAAAGTGATTAAAACGAAGAGTGCAGAGTTTATGCCGTTCGGTCTCTCCTTCTTCCTCACCTTATCTGCTGTCATGTGGTTCTTCTACGGTCTTCTCACGAAAGACATCAACGTAGCCGTAAGTCTACTGTAGTCTTCACATTTTGCATTTCGTATTATGTTCGAGCTCACGCTGAAAGCTAATGTTTTAACATATTTTTCCAGCTGCCAAATGTGTTGGGTTTCATCTTTGGAGTGCTTCAGATGATACTTTACTTGGTCTACAAGAAACCTGGGACGAAAGTTTTGGAGCCTCCAGGGATAAAGCTCCAGGACATAACTGAGCATGTTGTCGATGTCGTGAGGCTTAGTACGATGGTTTGCTCCTCACAGATGAGAACTTTGGTGCCACAGGACAGTGCCGACATGGAAGCGACCATTGCCCTTGATGAGAAGATCAAGGGAGACATTGAGAAAATTAAGGAGGAGAAAGAAGTCTTTCTTATTTCTAAGAATTAATTAATTAGATCTTTGCTATCAACTGTCTATGTGTGTGTGTGTGCCTATCTTAGTTTGCTTGCATGCTAAATTAGGGTTTATGTTTAATATGTGTTTGATCTCGTCATCGTGCATCTCTCCATCGGTCCTATGTGATATCTCTGGCTCTCTCTCTCTGATCTCGAATGTAAGATATGTCTTTTAAAATTAAATAAATGAATATCACGTTTGTCTATAATGAATGTATCATGTATAATTTTCCTTTGTATGTGTACATAAAGGTGGACCCATGAATTTGTTTACCGGATCATAATATTAATTTAGATATTAATTATCATATAATGTATGAAAAAAATGAATATAGACTACTGAACAATTGGAAGAATTTTTTTTTTTATCTAGTCGTAAAATTGAAAATTTGGATATTAGACTACTGAAAAATTAGATATTAGAAGATTGAGCCATTAGAAATTTTTCTTTCTTATTATTTGGTTAGTTATTTGCAATTATTTTGTTAAGAAATTAGAAGATTAAACTATCACAATTTTTTTTTTTTTTTTTGGTTAGTTACTTGACAATGATTTTCTTATTTTTCAAATTCTAATATATTTTATATTAATTTTTTGTACACATGTCATCATCTTATCGATATTGATGATTATATCACAATTGATTATATCACAATATCAATCAAACACACATAAAAAGGTGTAATGACGTATTCATGAGTGGAGCAATCTAATTAGCATTTCTGCTTATTTTTCTCGCTTTGCAATATTATTGCCTGAGTGAGATTAAATGGGCAGACTGTTAAATTATTCGATTGAGTCAACGTGTGAAAATTTATATATTATATACATAAAGATCAGTTTACCTTTTGTTCCAGGTTAGACGAAAATGATTTCCTCTTATTGTAAAAGTTGGTGATAGGCCTGGGACTTTTTCCCGAAACCCGAAACCCGGACCCGAACTGAACCGAAATATCCAAAACCGAACCGAACCGATATAAGAAAATTTACCCAATGGGTAAAATATTTAAATACTTGTGGGTATCGGGTATTACCCGAACCGTACCGATACCCGATCGGGTTACCCGAATGACCCGAATTATAAATAATTTTTCTTTTTCTTTTTGAATATTTCTATGAGTTTTCGGATATATTACAATTTTTGATTTTTTTCATTTAATTTTTCAGATTTTCAGATATTTTTGGAGTTTTCGCGAATATTTTCCGAGATTTTAAATATATATTTGGGTTTTCATATATATATTTTTTAGGTTTTTGGGTATATTTTTAGGTTTTTGGCTAATAAATACTCGAAATACCCGAATCCGAACCATAACCGAAATTTTTTGGATAATATTTGGTCTTAAAATTATGGACCCGAACCGACCCGAAACCGAAAATACCGACCCGATACCGAACCGAAACTTCTTAGAACCTATATGGTATAAACTTCATATACCCGATAGACCCGGACCCAAACAGTTTCTATCCGAACCCGACCCGAACACCCGAAGTCCCAGGCCTAGTTGGTGAGATATGAGATGAAGAGATAATGTATGTGAAGCATCTTGTATATCGTGTGCTGGTTCTACAAAAAGGGTAAAATAAATGGATTTTAAGGAGATCACTCAACCAAATACTAACTAGATTTTCAGCGTGATCATTTGAGGGGAAACTTTTTCCAGTTCAGTTCCTTCAGCTACTTATACATCTCACTATTTATCGCCAAGATTGTAGCAGTTTGGCAACTGTTCCTATTAAATAACAATTTATCTCTAACAAATAATCACGAATCCAGCCTTGATATAGATTTCTCCGAAAGACTGAAAGAGGCAAATGCCTCAGGCCCACTTTACAAATTTAACTTTGGGCCCTAATTTTCACATTTCCACTTGTATCATCATTTGGTAAAAAAAATATTTATCTCTTATCTAGGTATTGATTCTTACCATTTTTTTTTTCTTTTCCATTCTTACCATTAGTTGTTCACAAAATGATTTTGATTGATCAGTTTCATGTCCTATTTCTTTTTACCGATTTTGATATATGAAATAGCCACACATTGAGTGTTTTCCATTTACATTATTTTTTATATCTTTATCTAATCTTTTTATCACATAATTTTCCTAACTAACTCATTTGATATTCATATAAAATAGTAAAAGTATTTGTTTTCAACCATACTGAGTGATGAGAAGTTGTCTGGTAGAAACGAAAAGAAACGATATCTGTTTTTTTATTATTAATCTTATAGTATATATTATTTTATTTATTTTTATTTACTAATTTTCTTAATTTTAAACAATAAAACCGGAAACGTAACAATATGTGTTTATTTGTTAGACAGTTTTCTTATTTTTTAGTCATCAATTTTATTTTATTATTATTTCTAAACTATATCAGTATTCAATTCAAGTCTTAACTTCCCACTTCCTTTTATTGGTTTCTCTTCTGCAGGTAACATGATCTTTACGCTCATCAAAAACAGTTTGTAGAAGTTTAATTTGGTGATATTTATACTGACTGCAAAAACCGAGTTAGTTGGATTTGATAAGATGGATGGACATGCGTAACCAAATCCAAAAGTTTCAAAACATTAAACTAAACCCAATAGCCTCACTCACTCGGTCAAATCTACAACATTATCATCCTACTTCTTTCTACCAACTCTGATGTTGAAGCCAAATACAAAAGCCTATTCAGCCTGTTATGTCACCAAAAAGACTCTCAACATTAGTTTCCGACCTCTAACGCCTCCGTTCAACGCTCTATCTCCCTCGAGCTTTTCCATCTGACAACGCTTCGATCGTTTTCGACGCCTCCTGCAACCACAAAGTTATAACTCATCTCCATTTTCATGAATGTTTTTAGAGAATAAAGTTGGTTTTGAAATGATGATAAGAGAACCTCTAGCTTATTTCTGAGATCTTCTTCTTCCTTGTCGCGTCTGTCTCTATCCTCTGAGAATATGGCGATTAAACTATCTTGCTCTTTCTTCATTTCTTCCAACTCATCTTTCGTAGTTTGAATCTTCATCAAATAACAAAAGATGAAAAAATCCATTCGTGAGTCTTGTCTTTTACAAGCTGAGACAGTAAGAAAAAAAAAAAGGCACAAAGCTTAAGAGTTTACCGCAGCTTCAAGTTTCTTGCGTAGCTCTTTCTCACGTCGCAGCTCGTCTTTCAATAACATGAAAACCTCTTCCTTTTTACTTAGTCTGAGAAGAAAAGAAAAAAAACAGCTTCCAGAGTTTACACAAGCGCCAAGTTATGAACTGTATCGACAATTTAACATGCGACGGAAGGTAAACAAACCTGTCTCTTAACTCTTCATTCTCTTGTTCCAATTGACTCAGGGTTCGTGAACCAGACTGCGTCTTGAGTAGCTCTGCGCTCTGTGAAAAGTGAAAAAAACGTTAATGTTCTCAATCCTACATTGAAAGGGGTAGGGGGAAGAAAAGAGAACGAACCTTCTCAGGAAGCTCAGTGACATTTCTTTCAAGAGAAGAATCATAATCAGAGTCATCATCATCACTGTGGATAACCTCTACAGCACGAGGTCCTTGAGGCTTTGCTCGTTTCTTAGATTTAGAATAGGTCCTTTTAGTGTCTTTAGCAGATCCCTTTCCTCCTAGACTCTCATTTGATCTTGACTCGAACTTTTCTGAAGCTGCAGCTGGAGTTTTAAAGCTCGAAGCAGGACTTCGTTTCCTAGATGAGGACCATCTTTTAGGACCATATTCGTCTGGTGATGATTCTACAACGTGGGGGAAACATTTCCCAAGAGATTTGTTCAGCTCAAGTTTTAAAAAATCCGATGTTAAACCGAGTAAGAGAGATAAATTGGTACCTCTGTCTTCAGAATCCTTTGCGGACTTTTTGCTTTGGGTCGACGCATATCCAATCTTGTGACACTTAGATCTCCTGAGTAAAAGCAGAACGAGAAACATAAGCCCAGCAGAGTCTTAATAAAGCATCAAAGTTTAAGAAGCGTGTGAGTTTTTAAAAGCATCAGACCAATAAGTCTTCTGCATTTGAATTAGCCGTGCCTCCAGTCTAGATAAAACTGTTGTACGCTCAAACCCTTGCTTATCATGAGCAGGCTCAACGAAATTAGCTTCCAATACACCTTAGTACCAGAACAAACTAGCATTAGCCTTCACATTAAAAAAAAAAAGGCTAAACCAAATATTTAGACTTCTCAGAGGTTAGTAACAATACCTATGACGCCACGACCACCACTTCCTGCTGCATTCCATATCCTCCAAAATGGCTGACAACAAGTGGAAAGATAATAACCGAAAGCATAGAATCGATTTCGCATAGAAGAATGGGAAAAACTGACAAGAACAAAGGCAATATAAGCCAAAAGAAACAGATACCTTAATAAGGCGATTTTTGTGGTAAACATTGAAGCCTTGAACATCAACATGATGTTTTGCATCCTTAACAAATCCAATGGTCACAACAGCACTCATCTGTACAAAAAAATTGCACAAATCACCAAATCTTAGTTTAACATCTACAAGCTGCTGATATTCTTTAAATGAATTACAGGAAGACATCTGAGTATGACCAAGTTATGAAAAAACATACATTTGAGGGACTAGGGGATCCATCAGCAGCTTCTTTTGGCCGATAAGTAATTTTTTCTGTCTGCATCATGTCATTCACAAGGTTGTGATGCTCAACGTCTCTTCCTCGGAGAATAATACGGAACTCAGGTGGCACTCTTAGGTATAGAATAGATACATAACTCTGGGGACAAAAAACAAATGCAGCCGACTTTTAATAGGATTCATAATCATTCAAAATCAATCTTTTGATTCTAAAGCAACACCGGGTCTCTCTGTTTCAGTCTTTTAAGAACCATCTCAGTGATAGTGGCCGGAGACTGAACCAAACTAACTTAAAAAATAAACATCCCTGAGTGAAGAATATTCATACCCTGAGTGAGTGCTTGTATGTCAAGAAGTGCCTAGAGTTAGGGAATTGAGAAGCCATTTGGATGTTCTTCTCGTCCCGATTGACCCCTCTAAGTTGAATATCCTGCAACAAACCATACGTCAATTATATGGATACAAAAGCGTTTGTGTCGTTCAGGATCATCATAATCTATGTATATTCAGAAATGAAAACACATACATGTGGATCAGTGTCAAAATCAAGTTCTAGCATTCCTTCGTCATCTTCCCAGAGGTTATAAATGATTATCCTTGTCCCATGATTCTTCATTAGATTGAACTACAACAGCCGGAGCAACAGTTTAGTGATAAAATTCTCAAAATATTAGTAAATAGTAGCACTTAACCGCCTTCTTTTGCTTCTTGAGAGCATCTCTTGGGTATATAAAGCTCTGCTGAAGCTAGGGAAAGAGTTTTACCTGGCTAAGAAGATCTTCTTCAGTAGAGAATGGCGACCATTGAACTACCGTTTCCACGTTCTTATCCCAATCAGTAACCGAAGACCGTACTATTGGACTCCATTCAGAACCTCTTCTTTCGTAGTCAAGCTTTCATATAAATCATCAACAGAAGAAGATTAGAAGACATTAACTGGCTATAAAAGCCTCAGTTACTCAAAAAGACATATGTTCTGGATATGAAGCTATTTTAATCGAACCAGAGATATAAAGCTTGATATAGATTCTAGGACTTTGATGCCTAAAATAAATTAAGAATCCTGACATCAAATTCCAAAGGAAGCTAGGAAAATGTTAGCTTTTTCTGCAGAATATATTGCTCATCTGCAAAACAGAGAGTAGACTAGACAAATTTCTGCTCGTTTCAACACTATTTCATACAAAAAACGGACTTAAACAGTGTTTACATAACTTAACTATGCTTAAAATTGAAACACGTACTATCAGCCATTCCAGATTATCAACAGTTGAGCCCAGTATATGAATACTTATTTCATAGCAACATAATCTAAACACATAAACCAACTGAATTTCCCTAACATTGGCATACAGTTAAACTAAGGTTGATCAGATTACCATGGGTACAACAATGTCCTCTTTCCCCGTCCTCGTCAGAAATGTGTATGATAGCAGCCCAATGCTCTGCGTGGATCTAAAACCAATCAAAATAAACAGAGAACTACGATGTTATTTATATTTTTCAACAGATAATATATAATCCAATACAATCATCAAAGGCGAGATAGCTGAAAGGAGCAACAGAGTGGTAACAGATAGCGAACCTCATTCCATCTTTTCCACGGCAACGTGAGAATACAATGACATCAGCTCCGAGTCTCATTGTACTAGTCTTGAATCCATTGCCATCTATAAGAAGCATAAGAAGTAAGAACATCTTAACGCAAGCGCATTTGACATATATCTTGAAGGAGGAAGAGTCTTTACACTGTCCAATGGTGTTTGCAAGTTTGCTCTTTGCAGAATATCCAAGAGACATACAATGTCTCATCTTCTCAGGACTCATTCCACCCCCATTATCTGCATTCCAAGGATACTCCATAGATGAGGATCAAGCTGTAAGTAAATCGCTACATCTTCGACACTTAAACACAAACAGCAGAACAGAATATCAAACTCTATTACCTTCAATCAAGACCATCCTGTTTCCATCTTTCCTATTGTTGAGCGTGTCAACATTAACATGTGTAGCTCCACTGTGAACCTAATAATCAGAAGATAGACAACAACAAAAACACATTACAAACCAACAAGAAATATGAAAATGCACTTTAAACCTTCTGTAATATTTCCAAAAAAAGTATAAGAAAAATCACACCTCATCTAAAGCATTGTCCAAAAGCTCAGCAAAAGCTACAAGAAATAACAAACATTAAAATTCAATGTTCCCATTTTGCATAAAAACATTGTTAAATATAGCAAAAACTTCATTTCTTGAAAGTACCTCCAAGAGCCCATTTGTGACTTGTTGCATTAGAATGCAAGAACTTGGGATGGACTCTTGCATGATCAAATCCACCTGAAGAAAAGAAAAACAACAATAAAGGTATTTTCTCATTTTGACATTCGAAATCGTTTTCCAAAGTCTATCAAAAACAATCTGCTTTTGAAATTTACCTGCAGAAACTTCCCAATCACCACATGATGGTTCTTCGTAATCTCCGGCTTTCCAGAACTGTTTGCAACTTGCCAGAGACGAAATAGGAGGCACGACGTCACGTGGCTTCGCCGGAAGAGCCACAATCGCTTTTCCCGGTGGTGGAACCGAACGGCAAAACCCTTCGTCTTCCTCCTCCTCCGGAACCACAACTGCTAGCCTCTTCGCAGGAGAAGCGTTGGAATCATCTCGCGCTCTCTTGTCACCGGCGGAATAAGTTTGGGAGAACCCACCGGTCCGGTCGGCGCTTTCTACTTCCGCGATTTCGTCAGGGTTTTCGCAATACTCGGACTCTTCGTCGTCGCTACTGCTGAGATTTATAACGTCTTTGGATCCTCCAGGCGGATTTATTCTGTTACCGGCGGGTTTCCACGCCGGAAGAGTTGATGCTTGTTGATTCTCCGTTTTCACCAGAATATCCATTTAAACAAAACAAAAAACGGAGAAGAAGTAGAAGAAAGGAGAAAGAGGACGAAGAAGTACAAAGAGTAACAGAGGAAGTTAAAAGGTAGAAAGTTGCAGAAAAAGTGTTCGATTTTTGGCAAACGAAACGAAGAAGGAGACGGAGAAACGACGAATTTTGGGAATTTTTTTTGTTTTTTTTCTCGAAAAAGCATTAATCGATTTTCGTTTCTCGAGGCTTCTAAAAAAGTTAATAAAAAAGCCACACTTACTACCGATATGGAAACGCAACGCTGCCGTTCTGTCTTTCTCTGTTTCCCAGCACTTCTTTAAAAGTTGTAATACCAAAAACGCCCTTGGGTAAAAAATTTATAAACTATAATTTTGAAATTATTTGTAATAAAAATAATTTAATAGATTTTATATATATGTTAATAATACTTTTGATAAATAATATTTTTTTTTTGTTAATAATGTAATTGCAATTATAATGTTCTATTAAAAATCATATTAAATAAAAAATATTTATAAATTTATTTTAATTCTTATCATTTTAATTATTTTTATAATATCTTATCATTTTAATTATTTTTACAATATGTTTTTG